>JABUQX010062076.1:0-67500 GCA_015478945.1 Trachelipus rathkii
CCAACCGCCCGAACTACCACGCAACACTTATATATATATTATATAATATATTATATACATTATCTATAATATATATATATATATATATACTATAATAATATATATATATAGATTATATTATATATATATATAATATATATAATATAATATATATATAAATAGAATACCTTACTATTTTTTTTAAAAATAAATCCTATGGCGACCGATATGATAGCCAAAAATTTAATTAAAAGAAAAGCAAGAGAGAAACATTTTTGTTTAAGAATCATTCCGCTATATAATAAAAAAATATCTTCAACAGTTTCTTTACCTCAAAAAAAAATCAATTTAATTAAGACCAAAAATTCATTCTTCTTATGAAAATTTCTTATTCAAAATACAATTGAAAAAAGTTCCAAACGTTCTAAGAGAGACCCAATTTTTTTATTTTAAAATATTACATCAAATAATCTTTCACTGAATATGGAAGTTCAAAAGGAATTCCTGAATAATTTGCAATTCGGTTGCACATAAATAAATTCAAGAAAAGTTCAAAGGTTGTTAGAGGAAGGTAATCTCATCGCTTCTCTCTCTCTCTCTCCTCTTCTCCTCTCTCTCTCTCTCTCTATCTCTCTCTCTCTCTCTCTCTCTCTCTTCTCTCTCCTCTCTCTCTCTCTCTCTCTCTTCTCTCTCTCTCTCTCTCTCTTTCTCTCCTTCTCTCCTTCTCTCTCTCTCTCTCTCTCTCTACACTCTCTCTCTTCTTCTCCCCTCTCTGTCTCCGCGTTTTTCTTTGAATTAATTTATTTTATTTTTGAAACATCGCTTCGCCTTATATATTGTTCAGTTGAATTAATATAAAATACTAATTATTATAATAATAATATATATATATAACATTATACTTATATATATATACTTATATTATAATATATATATTATATATATATATATATATATTATATATATATATTAATAATAATATATATAAAGCATATATATAATGCAGCTATTCCTGTGAATTCTGCTACATAAGTAATGCCCATCAAATAATCGCCAATTATTATTAGAATCTTAACAACTAAAAACACAAGTGGGCCAAGGGTAAAGAATTACTGCCACCGTTCTCCACGGATTGAACCACCGCCACCTGTTGCGAAAGTGAAACTTGTAGGGGGAACTTAGGGGACTTCCGAGGCAGTCGCGAAAAATCGAAGGTGTAGCTACGGTAAAGGAAGCGCGTCAGAGGGTGTTCTTTTTCTCCCAGTCTGGGACTCCAGGTTCATTACTACAAAAGTAGCTGTCGGAGCTGTGATAGGATTAACGTATTCGCCACCGCTCAGACCAGAACACACCATCACCCAGGAACCTTCCGGAAAGCGGACCCTCGTTATATCTTTCTACCTCACAGACCCATTTCGGCAAACAGGAGGTGGGTTCAAAAATCCCGGAGAACGGCAAGTAATATGTTCTTTAACCTTCCCACTTATATTCTATTATTAAGTATACTATTATTAATATTATATATATACTATAATATATATACTAATATATATATATATTATAATATAAATAATATATCTATATATATATACTAATTATATTATAATATAAATACTATATATATATATATTACTATATTAGATATATACTATTATATATAATATCATATTATATTATATTGCGTGTCGTGTGTATTGTATTGCTGTACCTTTATTTTACAAAAACTTTCCTATCTTATCAGTTCTATAATAAGGATTTATTGACTGTGTCGCTGCGTATTTATTTGCAATAACTTTTATTTCATTCAAGAAAAAAAAAAGCAAATATTTCAAACCAGTTTTCCTTCAGACAGGACCCCACCAACACCTCACATTCAAGAGAGGTTTCAAAAATTTTTAAAACGATTTTTTCACCATGAAGTGCTGCTTCTCAAAGCCAAATTCATAAGGAGAATTTTCCAAAAAGGCAATTCTGGATTTCTTGCATAACCTACCGAGGGTAAATTTCATATATATAAAGTAATTGCAAAAGCCGTATTGTCGAAGTCCAAGGGACAAGCCAAAATAAAGAAGTTTAAGAGCCAAGTTTCAAAACGTTTTTTCTTGATAACTAACTTACCTTGTTATGCAGCAGAAGATCTGAAGAATTTGGGAACGACAACTATTATTTTCATTTCATAAAATTCCTGAAAAAAAAAAAAAATATAAGCCAACTAAAATAAGCTGAAATGTATTGCTACCTTGAATAGTTAATATTATTTTGACTCTATATATACCAACAAAACAAAATATCACAACAAAAATATTCATAAAACAGCCTGATACAAGTTGATTCACTAAGTGCTGAAGGCACCCTGAAAGGAGGAAACTGATCTAGGGAGAAATGACCACACTTTAACATAATTCACTTAGACCATGTCTGTGCACGTTTATTAAAGATTGATTGTGCAACATCGAGAATAACAACAGTAATATCTGAATCATTTTGTCCAGGCATACAGCACTAGTGCATTTATGAAAACAGACTTGAATAAAAACATGTCAAACTAAATCAATACTAACAAATTTGTAGGTAAGTGATATATATTTATATTTGTAATTACACAAACACATACCATTAAGTTGGTAGTAGTAACTGAAAATGTAGCACGCAATAGGGCATTCTGAAATACATTTTCTGACTCAAGATGAAAAATACTATAAAGAATCACCACAGTCCTTTCTAGTTCCGAAAATCTTGTCCCTTTGCTTACCTCTTTTTTATTTCTTAAAATGAAAGACAAACTCAATAAAACAGAAAAAAATAAAGTTTCGGGAATGACCATCTAATACTATATTCTGTGAAACTCAAACTCCGCTCTCGGGAAAACTTATTTGAAGTAATCATATACTATCTATTTCAAGGATCAACATATACATACTATATTCTACAATACGCGTTTTAAAAATTAAATAAACCCATTCCTTCTATTACGCCGAGACAACATATATATCTTAATATATAAAATATATACATATATATATCAACATACAACGCCGACCTACTATACAATCATAACATACTACTAACTAACTATAACCCAACAATAGACATATACCACAACACAAATCCCCTAAGCACAATAACCTAACAACACTAACTAAATACTATACACCTCAAAAAACATAAATAACACCTCAAACCCATTTCTCACTTCAATAGTGCTACAATAATAAGAAAACAATACAAAAAAATCATCACATACAAAAATAACACATTATAATATAAATATTGATACTAATTAATTCAAGCAAAGATATATACTATAACTAAATACTCAATAATACATATAACTATTATAACATATACATACACTCACATACATAATATATACCTACTCACATATCACTAACTATAACTACTCAACAAACTAAACCTATATACTCGGATGTTATCCGTAAACACGCACAATACTGAAGATTACTTCCATCTAAAAGAAACACAAACAATCCAACACATAAATCAAATTAACTAATATACCTCACGATGATTAAAGCTTCTAGACCCTTACGCACATTAGAGACGAACAAAAATAATACTAAATAAAGACGTAAAGACAATAAAATACAACAAATATACTAAATACAAAATAATACTAGTTAACATAACATAACACATAACAATAATATAACTATAAATAAACCTAATATATACACTAACTACATACTATATAAAAATGATAATACATATAATACTACATACACTACTAATAACATACTAAATATACTTTAGAGAGTACTCTCTGTGGCAATATAACACTCAATGCCAGGCCGACCGTGCTGCACACAAATGAAGACACTTTTTCTATTGAGAAAAATCAGATGTTAATATGATAAATGAGAGCCATATTCGAAAACCGATTGATGCCAAAAAGAGCACAAACAAACGCCGACAAACGACATCGACAATGTGTTTCAAATCAGTATGAAGACTGAAAAATTAACATGACGAGAAATATGCTCTACACTTAGCATTGAAAAATTCTAAACTTCACTGGCACATTTTGACTTTTTCTTTTGGTACTAAAAAAAAGTAATGCAGCAAGCTGGTAAAAGAGTTGCTCGTAAAAGTAATGATGACGTCATTCTCAAATGAATGAGTTAATGATGAGAAATCGTATAAGGAGACTTGCCTGCTGGTACAAGAGTTACTCATAACAGTGATGAGTCGTTCTCAAATGAATGAGTTAATGATG
This sequence comes from Trachelipus rathkii, assembly GCA_015478945.1. Classification (NCBI taxonomy): domain Eukaryota; kingdom Metazoa; phylum Arthropoda; class Malacostraca; order Isopoda; family Trachelipodidae; genus Trachelipus; species Trachelipus rathkii. Next base: position 4,214 of record JABUQX010062076.1, read on the forward strand.
AAAGATCGTGTAAGAGAGACTTGCCTGCTGGTAAAAGAACTACTCATAAGAGTGATGAGTCGTTCTCAAATGAATGAGTTAATGATGAAAGATCGTATAAAAGAGACTTGCCTGATGGTAAAAGTAATGAGTCGTTCTCCAACATGAACATGAATTAAATGAGGAAAACGTATAGAGAGGAGACTTGCCTGGTGGTAGAAAAGAGTTATTCATAATAGTGATGAGTCGTTCTCAAATGGATTAGAGTTAATGATGAAAGATCGTGTAAGAGAGACTTGCCTGCTGGTAAAAGAGTTACTCATAACAAAGTGTGAGTCATTCTCAAATGAATGAGCTAATGAGGAAAGATCGTATGAGAGACTTGCCTGCTGTTAAAAGAATTACTCATAAAATTGATGAGCCACTCATTCTCAAATGAATGAACACCAGTTAATAATGACAAAGATCGACTAATCAACGACGAGACTTGCCTGCATACGGCGTAAAAGACAAAGTTACTATTCAAAATACTAACAAAAGTGATGGTACGTTCTGTCAAAAATGATAATAGACGATTAATAAATGAATGATCAAATATCGAATAAAGAGCAGAGATTTATTCGATGGCACCCAGCGATTATTTAATCGAGGTAGAGTCGAGTGATAAACTCAACCAGCTTCAATTATTCTAAACTGAAAAGATTAGAAGGAGTCAAGAGAGTAGGCGAACAAACCCCGAACCGAAAAATCTTCGACAGGCGCACCTTAAAACAAATCTTGCATATACTTCTAAGAACAAGTTTCATGTTTCATATGTTCATAAAGAAAAGTTATGCAAATTAATAAAGAAAAAAATACATTAGTTCTTTGTAAATGTGTTAAAATGATAATTACATGACTAATACACACAAATAAATAATTTTCCTTTTTGGAAAATACGAAATTACCATTATATTAACAAATACGATTCATTATTTTGGAAACCAATATATCAAAAACTATTAAAAAATAAATAATTCATATTGTTCTCAATGGCAATATATTATATTAAATAAAATATCGTCCAAGCATTCGTTTTTAAAATTACTTAGACTAGATCCATTTTATCTACGTTGTTTTATTACAAGAGTCACAGTAAAATATTCACCGTAATGGCGAAGAACATAGAAATAACTAGAAGAGGTTTTTTTTAAGCAAACTATAAATAGACATCATAACGTTTGTCATCTATGTCTGTATTTGGAAAACAACAGCATCCAAATTCAGAGACAATTAAAGACCATACCAATTATATACACAAATGGCTACGAAAAAACCAGATCCAAAAACACTAGTGCACATTAACAACACTCACCCTATATGAGATAATCAAACTACTTAACCTAATATCTCACACTTCTCCCTACTCTGCAAAGTATCTTCAAACCACCACCACTCAACAACAAGCGGACAGAACAGAACCGACCAATAATTCAAAAAGATGACGAGGGGAAAACAGTTAACATACATCTTAACCGTCTAAGGGGACAAAGCTCAAAAATCAACGGAGAAAACCTACACTCAAATCTACCCACCCTGGTCTCTCAGCTATTGATCTGAAGCGCCCACTTGCTTCATTCTTGAGAACGATAATCTTATTACCCACACGAGACGACAAACAAATACCACGGAGCATCTACAACTAACGCATAACATCAACTACCTCACTATTAATATAACCAACTATACATAAATACAATATAATAAATCATACTATGAATAAAAAGATATAAACTACTATAAATATTCATATTATATATATAATAATACCAAAATAAGGAATTAAATATAATATATAAATTCACCCCTCAAATTATAACAATTATTATTAGTAATACATAAAATTCTATATTTATGTAAATACTTATGCTAAAATATCGCTGTGAGCAAAATTTTAAAATAAGTTCAAACAAAATCATGTATAACCCCCCTGTTGAGGATACTCCAATCATCAGAAGACTATCAGAAAAAATAGAACTCACTCAAGATACTCTCTTTAGTTCTTCCTTCTCAGAACTTCAGGAAAACGCAACAATTTCAAAGCAAGGGGAGGTAAAATTCTGAATAAGACCGCGACTCAATCTCGATTAGAATAGTTAACTCAAAAAGAACAAATAAAGAAGCAATTCAGAGACACAAGAAAGGTCCAAAATCACGGCAAAAGCAACCAAACAAACGAAACGAACCCTCACAGATCTGACTATACCGAAAAATTACGAACAAAAAAAAAAGACAAGAAGAATACAACATACAACTCAAACAGCACAGAAAGAACACAACGAGTACCTACACTATTATTAAAAGGCTACTATAGCACAAGTAAAAAATAGAGTGAGAACCTTATAATTACAAACCACAATCATTATCACACACTACTAAACCGACCCATTTAGACATTAAAACATCAAGAAAGCACATCAAAAGACACTAATAGCACCGAACGTCTGCCCAGTTACTATAATACTAAATATATTTAAACTAAATACAAAAAACTACAAAACCGCAACTAATAAACACACAACAGAAACACAATATATATTCACTCATAAACCTAGATTAAATATATATTATATCATCATATCTACTATTATATATATATAATATAAATAAGTAATATATTTCTTTACTTCTATAATATTTAAAGCAATATATTTTGGAGTTAATAAAAAAAAAAAAAACAGTAAGGGAAGAAAACTTAAAAAACCGCAACACTTTTTTTTAAACTCATTCCTTCCGGTTGCATTAAAAGATGACAATCTAAATTTTGGACTTTGTTTACACTAATATACAGAAAACATGATTAATTCAAAGAGACAAGAACCAAGCGCACCTTTAACAACATTCAAGCACACTACCGCGATACTCTAATATAATTCCCACTTAACCTTTAACAACCAATGAACCCACACACAAGTTTCTCCGTGTATCTTTCTCCTTACATCTATCACATAACTAACTACATACCAATCAATCAACTTACCTTAACACTATAATACTATATAATCATTATAATTCATATATACTCATATATATTATATATACTACTATAATATAATACTAATACATAAATAATATATAATACAACTATATACTATAACATATTAAATGCCTAATCACATAATACATATATATATATAAATGTCTCGTTGTTTTGTAAACGCACCACCACTAGAACGCCTGGACAGCCCACACTGAACGCAAGCGGACCTGACACGCCTCATCGGATTCGACCTTTTAAGTTCGCACGAAAGGACAGGGAAGAGGGACGACAAGTTGACACGTTTGCTCTATTATTTAATTACTACCAAATAACTTCTTTACAAAGGCTCTTTTTATTTAAAAGGTTTTAGCACTCATTGTAAAGATCACCTAAAGCCTTAAACAATTCAACACACAACCTCACATTACACACCCACCCTAGCTCACACCACACACACACACACACCACACCCTCACACAAACACCACAACACACACACACCACACACCAACACACACAGTATAACCTATCTACTGTTATATATAATTAGAGATAGATATATTAAGTGCAGTCTTTTCTTCAATGGCTACCAATAAAGATATCTATATATATACTATAACCACTGAATAACTTGTTCCACATACTCGTAGAGGATAAATATATATAATATACAATATATTATAATAGCTAATATATATATATACTACATTCATATCATACCGTTTACAACATCCGCTCCCAGGAAAGGACTCAATGGCCTCGGTCAGCACGGCCAATCATTCTATCCCTCCACTCCCCCACTAACTCTTTCCCAAGACCCGTTCTTTAATCAGCTGAATCATAGATGGCATCTGATGTCTTCTCAGCAAATCTTTTACGGAGTCCTTCCATTTCTTCCGTCGTGGTCTTCCCCTTGATCTGCCTCCCTCCGGTCTCCAAGTCCCACCACCTTAGTCATGCAACGCCCTCTTTGACCACCCAGATAGCTGCCCCACCAGCGACGCTATCCTCTCCAAGGGCATCTAATCATTTTTATTTAATTGACTGTATCTCACTCCCTATTTTACCTCTCTAAATCTCTCATTTTTCCACTCATTTTTATTTCCCAGCCATCGTTCCTCCTAAAACATTCATCTTTGCCATAGAGGTTTGTACTCCTATGTCGACTCTCTTCTCTATTTGCAGCCATACTTTCAGTTTACTGACCAACAGACAAGGCACCAAAAGTGCTATAACTAAAATCATCGACCAAATTTATCTTCACCTTCACCTCCCTCCTAATCAGCATATTCCTGTGATGAACCAGAACTGATTTACAGACAGCTCTTATTGTTCGAGTGATTCTCCACATAACTCCATCAATTTTGCAAAAGAGCTTGGTGCATTTGCCTCCCTATCTACGAATATCATTCCTACCCAGATATTTGTATTTATCTTATGTTTCCAACCACCACCCCATCCACCATCCATACTATTCTCCTCTCTTATTCCTCTCTGATAGCTGGACTATCATAATGTTACCTGCCTTATAATCCAACGTTCCATGCAACTTGCCCCGACTTCTCTCAGTTCCTTTTAGCAAAAAGCCCAAACACCACACACACACACCAAAAAAAAACAAAACAACAGATTCACACACACACACACTAACACCACTATACATACTACTAAATATAACTTACTATATATATACTATTATCCCATATTTTGGATAAATTTATACATATAATAGGTATTTACTTTGGATATTTATGTCAAAGGGGTGCGGAGCACGGTCCGTGGTCGGGACATAGCAAGGGAAGCAATGCCTTTCACCTACAGTAAAATAAAAATAATTCAAAAAAATTGAAAAAATAATTCCAAATCCTCTAAACAATTTTACGATTAATTTTTCCCATTGTTAATCATATTTGGCTCAATAATGTTTACTTCCCATATAGTGATCACACCCTGAGACATTATTTGAGACAATGTCACTTTGTAATCATTCGTTACCAATCTATTATTAAAAAATATTAAAATAGTTTTAATTGAAAATATAAACAAATAACTTTTTTTTGCTTAATTACAACCGGTTTATCAATTTTATAAACACTCTATTTTCTTACCTTTACACCAATGTAATTGCAGTTTGTTTTAATAAAATGCCCTTAAACTTCGACTTATCTAATGAAAGACCCACATTGACAAAGCACTTAGGGACCACAGTGACAGCAAGTTATCCAACAATAAATCTGAATAAATTTCATATGGATGACCAAATCAATACTTTTTACACTCAGCGTTTACAAATATCTGCAAGGTCTGATGCAACAGCCCTGAAAGAAAAATCAAAGATTGGAAACAAATATAAGGACCACCACACTAATAATAAAATAATAATTAATCACTAAAAAAAAAAACCAAAACCAACCGAAAACACACAAAAAAACAAAAACACCAACAAACTACAACCACAACAAACGGCCAAACCGACGCCACAAACGCACCTACGCCAAAAAAGAACAACGAACCAACAAACAAAAACCAAAGCAAAACCCACAAACACAAACCTAATATATACCAACAACACACAACACAAACAAAATTCAACAAAAACATAAACAAACATAAATACAAATCATAAAAACCATCACAAACACACATAAAAATATAACTAAAATAACAACAATATATATTATCATAAATAAATAAGAACAACAGACCTATCAAATAACACTTCAAATACCTAACCAATATATACATACTATAATACTAAGCAAATATAAATATAAATACTACTAAAAAAAATTAATACTAAAAATAATATCTGTAGAATAACTTTATACTAAATTAGTTCACATAATAATACTAATAATATACATATATATCACTTAGCAGACAAAATTAAAGAAAACAAGATCACATAATACTATAGTGCATCTGCTTGTATCTATTTGAGGTTATTTTTTGTGGTATGTTATGCAGGCAAATCCACTTCCTCAGAGAGGAACACACATATACAAAAGATAAACATGTAGCTATTTCAGTGATACATTCCAGGAGCCGAACTTATGAATTAACCAACGAAATTTGGAGGGAAATATTTTGCAGTCACTGTTTGAATCAAAATTATTCAAGCCACTTCATCTCCTCCTCTCTACTCTCTCTCTCTCTCTCTCCTCTCTCCTCTCATCTCTCTCTCCTCTCTCTCTCTACTCTCTCTTCTCTCTAACCTCTCATCACTACTCTCACTTCTCGATCTCTTACCTACTCTCCTCTCTCTCTTCTGCTCTCTCTCATCTCTCCCTCTTCGCTTACTACTTTCTTCTCTTCTTCTTCTTTCTTCATTCTTTCTCTTCTTCTTCTTCCCTTCTCATCTTTCCTTCATTCTTCTATTCTTCATCATACCTATCATATTCTTCATTCTTCATCTACTCTCATAAAATCTTCATCTATCTCTTCCTTCTATCTTCTTTCTTCACTTCTTCTACTCTTCTTTCTTCTTCTTCTTCTCAAAGCGGGTCTTTTACAGCAGGGCTTCGGAGCATTACTCACCACTCACACCGATCCACACCACACACAACATACACACACACACACACGGCGACTATATATATAATATATATATATAATATATATACTATATATATGAACTATATTATATATATATATATATATTATTATATAATATATATTAATATATTCAAAATATATATAATAATATATACTAATAGCATTTTTTTCAGCACAAATTTCAATCTGACCAGACATAAGTCCTTTCAGCGCACGTCTTTAAAACATCTTTATAATCCTTTACCATTCGTTATTTTTTACTATCACCCATTATCTTTTCTACTTTGCAACCATGTCAAAATAGTTGGCTAAGAATCTGTCATTTGACAAGTGCCAACATGATTCACACAATCATATATACAGCAAAATATCGATATTATTTCATACCAAAAATGATTTTCTGTTAACAACTCGGAGAAATTGCAAAACATTTGCTTAATATTACATTTCCGTACAAACACAACTAACAACAATATAACAAATTTAACTGCATATTTTACAAGTTTGCAATAGTTTGTTCCACATACCCACACAAAACACCACATACTAGCGATCCAAGAAACAACAACTAACAAAACTATATCTTACTCTAATCACAGGGAACAAAAACCAAAAATGTCAAAAAAAACCCATCTACTTGAGCCAAGATAATCGAAATAAACAACGTACAAAACATGTACCATAAAAGACACTCACGGATCTAGGCCGCATATCCATACTCTACCCTCTCTATCCTCCTCTCCTCTCATCATCAATACACCTTCTCACATTCCTCTCCAATCTCTCTCTTCTCAATACCCATCGATAACCCTCTCTACTCAACACTACAAGTCTCCTCATACTCAATACTCAGCCACTCCTCTCACATCTCTCGAACACGGTCAACTTCCAAGAGATATGTGAATCTGTCGATCTCTTCCAAGCACATTCGATCAGAACATTAGGCGTGTGACGACGCTATACAACCTCCGACGTACCAACGAGCCACCCTTAGTTACTCTCTTAAGGCTTCCCAATCCCCAATAAGTCAATCAACCTCGCACCGAACAATTGCTTACCTACAGGCCTCGAGAAAACGTTTACAAATACGAAGGACGAGAAATGAAAGGGTGGACGTAGTGGGACGTAAAGAAGTGGATAGCTGATGAAATAATACTGATATAAGGTCTTTAATGACAGTAGAAAAAAATAGTTAGGTGGGAAAGAGTCAAGAAAACGCACAAGCCAGCTACGGTCACTATAATTACAAGTTCCTCCACGTAAAAGATGTCAAACCCTGAGGGAGACTACCGACCACTATTTACAAATTTAAAAATCTTGAAACCGCGTGCCCGTCCTACAATAGTTGCTATGTAACGACGGGAAAGAAAATCAGAGAGAATCCACTAGATACCGACCGTTTTAGAAATCAAACAGTTATCTGCACTGTATAGGTCAACATCAGGACTAATATAGAATACCTCTCGAACCATCAAATACTCCAAATGCCTGCGCCATTACCCTCCGATGCAAACAAGATTTCGCCCGAACATAGACAACCGATTGTTTTAAGCTGGCGAATCACCATAGCGATTAGGTCACCAGAAAGAACATAATAATATATATTATATACTATACAAATATATATTACATATAATATAATAACTCCAGATAATCAAAATATATATATAAAATAGATATATATATAACTCAAATATACATACACTATACTATACTTAAACTAATATATCAATATAACACATATATAAATATAGACATCACACACCATATATCACTAACACTATATATAATAATTAACTATATTTTTTAAAAACAATCACACCTCACGTGAGCAAACAAGTATGACTCTTCGACCCAGAGCCGTGCGAGAGGGAGAACTTCATCACTAGGCAATTATTCTACCTACGTAGGATCCTTACCTAGGGATCGAAACACGACCCTACTCGCCCATTCGCGAACCCTCTGATCGCTCTAACCCGATTTGGTAGCCATGACGAGTTAAATTGATTACACTATATCATATAATAATTATATAACTACATTCAATTCATCCTAACATCCATGCATATAATACGACAAGTATATATATATATATATAATATACATTCTATATATACTATAAGTTTGAATAACTAAAATACTAATAGATTTAAAATGAATACTATACCTAGACTATATATACAATTTATATATATATATAATATAATAATATATATATATATATATAAACTATATACAATACTATATACTATAATATATATAATATATAATAATACTGAACTATAATATTATATATATAGCTAATAAATCATTCATTGGTTTAAATAAACTTCGAACCTATTATAAATAAAAGAAGAAATACGAAATTTTAAATTTTGATAATACAAAAGGTTTAAGATGAAGTGGGATAAAGGATCTCTTATTTGGGCGGAAAGGCGAATAAGGAGATAAGTAAATCTCGGAGCACACTATTGAATATTTATAAGGCAGAGAAGGATTCGGTTCTCGCTCTCCTCCCTCTCTCTCCTCTCTCACCTCTTCTCCATTCTCTCTCTCATCTCTCTCTCTCCTCCTCCTCTCTCTCATCTCTCTACATATCTGGCTGTTTTGCACGTGTGAAAAGAAGATCAAGAGAGGAAATAGGGAAGGCAAATGGGAGAGGAAGATGTGTAGATAGGTTAAAGAGAAGGCGGAGATGTTAAAATAAAAATAAAATGGCAGAAGGGAAAGGAGTAGGTGTAGATATGAAAAAGAAAAGCCTAAAGTGAAGGTTAAGTATGAAAACAGACACAAGAGAAGTAAATATAAATATAAATAAATTAAAGAAAAGATTAAGGAAGAAAGGAAAGAAAAGAAAAGAAAGTAAAAAAGAACAGGAGGAAAGATGAAAAAAAAAATAAATAAATAAACAAATCAGAAGAAACATTAAGAGAGAGAGAGACGCCCGAGCAGAAGAGAGAGGAGAGAAGACAAGATAGAGGAGACAGAGGAAAAGAAGCCGAGAGAGAACGAGAGAGAGAACGAGACGTAAAGAGGAGAAAGAGAGCGAAATCTTGGATCTACAGAGAGAGTCGAGAGAGACAGAGGACAAGAGAGACGAACGAGAGAACGAGAGAGAGAGAGAGAGAGAGAGAGAGTAATTTATGCATGACTTATAAGTTAGTGAATAATGTAAGACTTAAAGACTTAATGAAGAGAAAAAAAGAAAAAGAAAAAAATTGAAATAAATTTCGAATTACTTTGAGAAGCTTTTCAAATTTAATCCATTTTAATTAAAAGACTTAAAAGAAACTTTAACAAATTAATGTCATTTGATTAAATTCATTATTAATTCATATATCATAATATACTATTATAATTAATTATTCACTTAATATCTATTCATTATTATTATATATTATTATTATTAATTAATTTATTCACTAATTACAATCTATTATTACACTCTCATTATTATTCAATTACAATATTATTCGTATGTCTTTAACTACATTATAATTAATAATCCTTGTCAATTCATTATTATTAATCATATTAATTACTTACTTACTTCATTACTTACTTATCAACTCATATTATTACTTATTATTATTATAATTCATTTTTTTATTATTATTATGATTATTTTCAAACATTTACAGTATTATTAATTATTATTATTATAATTAATTATTATTATCATTATTATTATTATTATTGTACTATATTATAAATTTATTATTATATATTATATTATTACAAATCATATTATTATTATATTATTTATTAACTTACTATCATGATTTTTTTTAACAAATATTTAATTGTATTTAAATAATACTATAATTATAATCTTGTTAAGTATTATATTCATTATTAACGATTATCTTATGACTCATTATTACTATATTTATTACTATATATTAATTATTATTCATTAATCTTTTATATAATTATATCATTAATTATTATTATATTATTCATCTATATATTATATATTATTATTTTATTATATATTATTATACTATATTTCAAAAAATTCATTAACCAACTATTATCTTAATCTAGATAGACCCTTTAACAATTCTAGATTCCACTTACCGTTTACCATACATTTCATTATACTATTATTTTACCTTCATCTTAAACTAACAACCTCAACATGTCCTTTACATTGTACATACTATTATTCTAGTTAAATAATATAATTAATCAAAACTAATTTTTTTATTTAAACACACAATACAGAATACAAATTAAAAAAACAATACAAAAAATTACCCCCCCAAAAAATTTAAAAAATAAAACAAAAAGAGATAATTGTTCTTATTTCTACCCGTAACCCCATCGGAATTGTACTCTCCATTAGCGAGAGAAGATAAAAAGATCCGCCATTCGTCTCATACCTAGATTCAGAGAAAAAGAAAAATGAGCTTTAACAAATACCCTTATAACATAATAGCTGAATATGAAAGAAACAGTATTCAAGGTGACTTTTTAAAATAGTAACCCATTCCTGTAACACTTCTTTATAAGTTATAAATATAAATATAGAAGTTTTATAAAAATGACCTTAACGTCCTTCCATATTTAACTATAACAGTCTTACCACCCTTACCAATAACTCTAGCTGGACCTCTCCAAGCTTTATCAACATCGTGGACCACAAGCTTTACAAATTGCTGATCTTACAGGATGATAAAAAATGAGAAATCCATAAAATTATATGTGTATGACCAAAAGTTCAAAAAACAAAGTTGTAGAAATCTGTTACTTAAAGCTCTTCAATATCCTGGTTTAAAATTAATGTTATAAACAAATCACTTACCATTGTATAAGCACTAGCAGTTATGTCATTTTTGTTTGTTATCTAATACAAAATTCCTGAACTTATAATATACTGATATATTATTATTACGCTTCCAGATCGATTAGGCGACTTCTACTTATTACTTCTGTTATTCTATGTACATATTAATTACTATTATATTATTAATTATTATATTATTATTATTATATTATTAATGATTAATTATTATCATTATTATTATTATTATTCATTATTATTATTATTATTAATTATTATTATATTATTATTAATATTATTATTCATATAATTCATTATTATTATTTTTTATTATTATTATTAATTAATATTATTATTACTAATTATTATTATTATATTATTAATAAATTACTATTAATTATATATTATTATTATTATTATCATCTAATCTATAGTATTATTATCATTTATTATTATTATTCAGAAGGGAGCTGTGGCCATACCACCAAAAGACTTGAAGAGACAGAGTTAGATACAAGTAAAAAAGTAAAAGCACATAGTAATAGTAGATAGTAAGTAGTAGCAGTAGTAGTCAACATAGTCAAGTAGTAGGTACAGTAGTAGTAGTAGTCAAGATATTCACTACTACTAAACTACATTGTGTATCTAGTTGCTGGTATGTTGTTGTTTGTTGTTGATGTTGTTGTTGTTGTTGTAGTGTTGTGGCTTGTAGTACACTTTTGATTAATGCACCACAATCGTTAAAATTTCAGATTACAAAAATTATTTCACAAATTAGAACAGAAATCAAATATTATATAATTCATTTGTTTCAATACTACACAAAGAAAATACTACATAAATATTGCCTACATAAATATTGCCAACCACAATTATCAAAGAAATAAAGGCAAGAATGAATTTGAAGAAAATCTCAAACGAATTTAAAAAAATGAATTATAATTATACAAGTGCCATAAAGATTGAAAATTGCAATAACAAAAAGTTAAAGTAAAATGTAGAGGCCACATTGTGGAGTAAATAAACTAATAAATAAATCATAATAATAATAATATAATAACTCATACATATAACTTAATAATAATAATAATAATTTAAATAATCAACTAATAAATAATACTAAATACTAACCATACATAATAATAATAATAATAATAATAATAATAATAATAATAATAATAATAATAATAATAATAATAATAATAATAATAATAATAATAATAATAATAATAATAATAAGTAATAATATATAATAAATAAGAATCAAATAAATACAAGAGGAAAAATAAAAAGGACATGAAAATGTTAAAAATATTTAAGATAATTTTCAGCACCGCTCCTCTGCAGAGTGAGCTCACTCACCACTTAACGCATCTTTATATTTTTAAAACCGCACCGCACCGCACCGCACCCGCACTGCGAATCGCACACGCCACGCCGGCACGTACACCAAAGAATTGTAATCATTTTTAAATAAACCAAAAAATTTAAAATGTATCTGTATTTATAATGACCTTTTCCAGAGTAGAAAAACACACAACAAAAAAAAAAACTCCCGATTTTTCATTCTTTTCAACTTTACACGAAATTTGAGATTAAAAAAAATTTACACGTCTCAGAATAAAATTAAAAATGCTAATTGGCTCCATTAAAAAGTAAAGCTTTCATTAATTTTTTTTTTTATTTCTTTCTTTTTTCTTTTTTTTTTTTTTTTTTTTTTTTTGTGTGCTTTTAAAGTTTGCAAAAATTTAATTATTTTATTTAAAATAATTCTTTACTTTTAATTATTTTGAATTTATTTATTTTCGGATTCGAAATTGAATTTGAAAGGATTTTGTTAAAAGTAGTTTTAAACTTATTTTTAGATTAATTTTTTTTATTATAATTAAATAAAAAACATAGGAAAAGTTATAACATAATCAATAATAATAATAATAATAATAATAATAATAATAATAATAATAATAATAATAATAATAATAATAATAATAATAATAATAATAATAATAATAAGAATTTTTAAATAATAATATAATCAACTATCAATAATTAATAAAAACTAATCAACCAGATTAATCACATCAATAAATAATAATAAAATAATAATAATAATAATAACATAATAATAATAAATCAATCTAATACAATCAATAAATAATAAATAATAACCTATAATAAATAGTAATAAATAAATAGTAACTAAATAATAATAATAATAAATAATAATTAATAACTAAAATAATAAATAAATAAATAATAAATAATAATAATAATAATACACTAATATAATATATTAAATATAATAAAAATTAAATAAAATAATAAATAATTAATAAATTATAATAATAACAATAATAAATACACATAATAATATAGATAATAATAATAATTAATATATAATAATTAACAGGAAAAATAATTAAACTAATAGATTTTATACTATATAAATATTATAAAAATAAAAATTTAAAATAAGGAGACAATTAAATAAGATAAAAATACTTAATCCTTATCTAAATTTAAAATTTTAATTATACTAACAACCTTATTTTCACCGTATACGAAAAAACAACACACACAAAAACGCAATAATAAAACAATATTTACATAACTTTATGATAATATAACTTATATAATATATAAAAATATAATATATATATATATACTATAAATATATATATATATATATATAATATATAATATAATTATATCATATAATATATATATAATATATATATCATATATATATCAATTATATTATATATAATATATCACATTAATATATATATATATATAATACTATATTATATACTATACTAATAACATACAAAGATGTAATATTCAAAAAGATATAATATATAATATAATATATATATATATATATATATATAATAATATATAATAGTATATTATTCATATATAAAATAATAACAATATCATAATACTATCAATATAATATAATATAATATACTAATAACCCATATATATATATATTATATATAATAATATAATAAATCACTATAATATAATATATATAGGCTATATGATACTAATAATATAATAATATACCTATAAATAATACTAATAATATACTCATATATAATATATATAATATACTATATAATACGTTCTTAAAAATTATATCTATAATAACCTATATATCAATATGATAATATATATATACTTAATATATATATATATATCAATTATATATGATATATACTAGATAATATTATAATACACTATATACTAATATATATATACCATAATATATATATATACTATATAATAATTATATAATATATGATATATATATATTAATATATAATATATACTATATACATAACTAATATATATACATATATATATATATGTAACTAAATAAATAAAACATATAAAGTGCACCGTCTTATACTATCTCTCGATATATATAAATATAATATATACTATATATATTAAATATTAATATATACTATATACTATATTAATATATATTAAATATATATTCATATATATAATAATATATATATAATATAATATATATATAATAATATATATACATATAAATACATATATACTAATATAATAGTATATCATATTATAATAATATATATAGTATATAACAATATATATATAATACTATAACTATAATTATAATATATATAAAACTAATATAACATAATATATATATAATATAGATAATATAATATAATATTATATATAGTTATATTATACAAACAAAGACTTAAATACACAGGACCGTTACACGTGGACTATGATGAAGGTTACAATATGATTTGCTACTACTAATATAGTTTTAATATAAAACAGTATAATATAATATCTTAAACGCTCTCATAAAAATTAACGTATTTACATATTAAGATAATATCTATCAAGTGATTTAACATGTATTAATTTAAGAATCTACCTTATAGAAATTTACAGGGTCAAGGCTTGATTGGGTGATATTCTACTTTCATGTGTAGATTCTAAAATAAAATAAATAACTACACAAATTGTCATATTTTCGTTATCAAATGAAAGCTAAAGTTTGATAAAAAGTCATTATAACTTTTCTTTACTGTGTTCAAGTAAGTATTAACAAATAATATATTCTAAATTGAAAAGCATAATAATTAATTAAGTATTACTATAAATCATTAAGACTTATGAACCAGTCTTCTTTCATGTAAATAATTTTAGAACACATAATAGGGATTAATAATATAAGTGACAGTGTGATTTGATGAGGATATTTTCTTTGCTAGCAATTTAATAAAGATTCTACATTCTTTTGCATACACAAGGGTAAATAAAGCGTAATCAAGCTTATACTGGCACATCAATTTTATTATAGTTATACTAACCATATATACATAATTAAACTAAAGAAACTCAAATATTGTTAAAAAATAATAATAGTTTATCTATAACTTAAATTAATTTATACTAATGTAAAAAAATTTGGTAAAATACTTTTACAGGTAATTTATGTCGAGTAATGATTTTATGAATAAATCTACTTTGGATAATTCAGCAAAAACATACACTTCATGTATATGTTTAAATAATAAAGATGAATATCTCAATAAACGAATATATGGATACTAATATTTGGATATATGGTCATGACAAAATAAAAATCTAAAATATTTATGCAACATATATAGTATTTCATATTAGATCATGATATTCAATCCTAATAATTAGACTCTCTGGTAAAATTAAGGCAGGCGAATAATTAGTTGTGGATATATGAGTATATGATATATATTATTACTTGTTATTAGTAATTCTAAAAAAATGTTTTTATAATGTTGAATTCTAGTAACACAATAAATAACGCTGGATGAACGTTGTTGTGAATTATAGTAATTAGCCGAGGATTCCGTCAAACGTATCCTCCTAGTAGCTTGATGTTTGATGTACTGTTCCACAACAGCCTGCCAATGGCACAGAGTCGAATTGCCCAAACCCCGTCCGTTAAAGTAGTTATTACCCACTATAAGGCCGATACTATATAGAATTGCTTAAAACAGAAATACATCCGACGTTTTTAATAAACTCATATCCGTTTTTTAATGCGACCTGTATACTCTTCATAGATTTGAAATTATGAGTTTTCCTGTACAATAGTTAATTATTAGGCAGAAGCGAGTTATTAAGATATTTCTTTGGTGCAATTATAAAATATATTTACCATTCTCGGTGCAGCATAACGTGTAATCGAGCATAGGTACATCATTTTAAGTTATAAGAAAGAAATAAAAATGGTTGTTAAAAATAATTAGTATATTCCAATCATTAATATTAGTAATGTATAATAATTAGGTAACTTAACTTAGGTAACTAAAGCTAAGTGTTGCTAGAATCTAATTTTTTATAGTAATCCGCAGTACTTAAATCATTTTGAGTATTAATAAATAAAAGAGTTACCGTTCAGAGCGAAAATAGGTACTATTTTTATAGTGTATTACAACAACAGGGAAATCTAAAGTTGTAAAAATATTAACTATTCAATATTATATATAATCAATTTAATGTCAATTACAATTTAGACTCTCTTGTTATTACAATATTACGCGCATAGTTAGGTAGGCATAGGTACTTGTGGTAGAATCTTAAAAGAGATTGACAGTGGTCTGTAACCCCATCTCGAAATGGTATTGGGATTAAACGAAGTATTATAGCGAAAATTTTCTTGAGTATAACCAATTGAGACACTAGCGTCTACGTATATCTAGTTTAATTTATATGTGATGTAAAGAAATGATTAAACAAAATAGATAATAAATTAGAATCTCATAAGTGTAAGCAAATTATAGTATTTTTCACAATCAATGTATAAATAATTATTAGACCCACATTCTTTCTTGGAGTGACTTAAAATTTATCATATATTCCTAGTTGTGGGTATAAGTATTATTGGTCAGTGTGTTTGTAGATAATGCTGTCGATATGACTAGTTAGTGAAAGAGAGACATATGTGACACTTCAGCAGGATGCTAGGCTAAATAATCAATAAGCTCCTCAGCTTGAGGTGGAACAAATAACTCTCGATATGTCCATATCACTAAGAAATAAGAAGGTTCAAATACGTGTTGCCAAAAATATATATCTATCATACGCCTAAAACTCAGTCAATTGTGACATGGTAAAGATTATGTGTATAGCATATATAAGTGGTTAATCTTAAATCTCTGAGAAAGTTGATTTCTAAGAGAGAAGTTTAGCTTTGGTAGTAATTTAGTCTCTGTCAAAATTCAACGTATTTGTGAGCACTCTGGTTTATAAATAAATAATGCGCAATTAAGTAGAGAAATAATACTGAGTAGAGAGAACCAACGTCGCAGGAATCCAACTGCAGCTCTAGTTTATTATGATGGTTGACCAAAGATAGTAACAAAACCGAAAATCTCAAGTTGTGCGTAAACACAATTTAGAATTAGATAATACCATTTTTCTTAAGAGATCCTAGTTATACAATGTAATCATAATGTAGAACTAACCTGGGAGAGATGGGCAGATTTGTAACTTGAAGCTGAAGTAGTATCTTTGTGTAGAAATTCTATGAAACAGTATATCAATTAGTGTGCTGGTGCGATTAGGAAGCTTTTATGTACCCATATAGAGTATTCGAAGCTTGAGTTAGATCGAAAGAGACTCAGATGAGAGTCACAAAATTTATTTGACTCTTCATCATAAATAACTCGTTCAATAGATCAAATGTGAAATCTACATGTAGAGTATGTTCAAAAATTAGTATTCGAGCGGTAATGACCAGTTTTATGGTAAGTGTAATAGATTGGGTTTATTACTTAGAGTGTTGAAAACTTTAGGTCATTTTTGCTATGATATCACATCTTTCTCCTCGTGTAGAGAATTAATAAAACACGAAATCTATTTACATTATCATGGGGTTCCAGCGCAAATATCCAAACGTATATTCGAGAGCTTAGGTACATCATACTAATGTACGTAACTGTTACTACATCGATTACTATAACAAAATGAAGTTAATCCGAAGAGTGAAAGATTATATGAGACATCAAGAAAGATTGATTAATCATCTCCCCATAACTGTTACTAGAGCATAGTAAATAATTTGTGTATAATAAGCCTTATAATGAAGTATTTTGTCAACGAGAGCAGATTACTATATTCATTTCATTGCTTTAATGTAGTAATCGTGAACTGAAAAAACCTTACACTCGTAGAGTGTGATTAAATATATACAGATGATGTAGTCCGAATGCGACAGTAAGTTAGAGTGAAAAAAGAAAACTTATTGTTATTAGGTCTTCTAAGGAAAATTAACTAAACAAAGTATACTCCATATATTGCGTTGAATAAAATATTTTAGTACCTCAAATTACGCTACTGTTTTTCATATTAAATAAAGAACATTAATAGACTCTCATAAGTATTAATTCCCATATATTGATTGGTCGTATGAATAATCCAATTTCTGGTGAAATGTGTAAATTCATCGAACTTTGACAATAGAGTTTCATAAAATTTTGCCTTATTTTGCCTTAGAGAAAATAAGTAAAATATAATTGTCTTGTAAAAATTAATCTTATACTATCTTACGCATCACTCTTACTCGCTCGACCAACTTATTGTATACCGGGTTGCTCCAGCAATGTATTATTTGAGATACAAGTGTTGCCATCGATGATTCTTATTCCGCAAAGATGAGAGTGAAGTCCCTAAAATTGCCCTCTGTAAAGTCTGCTCGACAAGAAACACACTGTTTACTCGACACATAGTAGACCATCTCGGTATATGTTGCTCTACTTAAAGAGTATAACATAATAATACATGAGGCGTTTAAATAGAATGTGAATTCATCTAATATCCAATCACTAAATAAGTAAATACTTGTAGAGTGGATAGCAATTGAATAATTATAATTTATTTTGGCTCATAGAGTATAAAAGAGAGTGTCAAAAAAGATTGGATTAATAGAAACTTGCTCTGAGAGAGTCGATATTCAATTTTGCATAACCGAAATAATATTCAGAATATCACTAATAATATGAATCTGACACTTTATTATAGTGTTGTATAGACATCCTCCATAGTTGAAGATTAATTAGGATTTAATGCCGTTCATAATTTAGTTTATGGTGGGCTTACGTCCCTATGTAATATTGCATCTAGATATAAGTGGATATTATTATTAATAATTAAGTATGGATTGAAGTAGTCAGAGTGAATGTGTGTGGTAGCCTCGGTGTGGAGGTGTACCTGTAATCTCTTAAAAAAATGTGTTAATTAGTACTTGTATGCGCCCCTACCCAACTTGTCTAATTTATGATACGTATTTCATCAATCTCTTGTATTCATATGCTGAGTTCGTGCTTGATGTTCAATAAGCTCTCATAAACTATTTATATAAATAGCCATATATATACTAATTTTCAGCCACAAAATTGTCATAAATTATTCTAAATTATATATAATTAATATATAATATATATATATAAA
This sequence comes from Trachelipus rathkii, assembly GCA_015478945.1. Classification (NCBI taxonomy): domain Eukaryota; kingdom Metazoa; phylum Arthropoda; class Malacostraca; order Isopoda; family Trachelipodidae; genus Trachelipus; species Trachelipus rathkii. The sequence goes on from JABUQX010062076.1 coordinate 24,048, forward strand.
CTAATATATATATTATATAATATATATAATTATAATATATATATATAATATATATATAATACCACATTAAATAAATGTTACGTCCCCAATATATATATATAATATCTATACTACCTAGTATTACCTTAATTATAATTTATAGATATAGATATATAAAATATATAATAATATACTACTACTAATAATATATAACTCACATAATATAATATATATATATTATACTTATATAAATATAATATTATATATTATACATATAAGCTGCATTAGATTATCCACATTTAGGTCCTCTATGCCTTCCACATATGATTAAATAAAAAAACGATACAAAAAATGTACCGGTTATTTACTATTTTAATTAGCCTTATTGATATTAATACGTTTTGGATTTTTAAAACTTTCTTTAATTATATATTATTAATAGATAATATTTAATACTACAAGAATAATAGTGACATGAGGAAATATTAAGTGAGAGAATTGTTGATTTTCGTTACATAATACATATAAAACATTATAGTTTACCGCTTACCTAAAGATAGTGAGCTATATATTAATTGAAGAATATATCCATATAATTTGAAGTGAATGGCTCATATCGCCCTTCACTTCGTGATTATGTCCACAGGTATATACTATTGTTCCTAAGGTGAAGGATACGAATAATTGGTAGGTTGATATTAATACTCAAATAGTAATCATACACACATCCAATCCCTATCTTACCTTCGATATAAATCGTATTAATTGACCATTAGTCCGAACAATGACAAGTAGTCTAAACAATATTTCTGTAGGTGTTTTTCTACTGAAAAAGATATATTTTTCTACTATTATGACTGGCTTCATCTAAATACTCAAACATACGCCATTAGAATATAATACAATTATAATAATAATTTATATCATTCAATATTTAATTAACAAAACATAATTAACAGAATCTACCTATAGCTTGTGATCTTAAAAACTCGATAATTATCTTTAATTAAACATATCATTATTAATTTATATTATATAATTTCTAATATATCCTATAAATAAAACCACAAGAGAGCTGAATAGCTACCCCATAACAATAGTGAAAGTCTTGCAAAGCACTGAGCCATCTGCCAACACTAATCTTTCGCTATTTTTCGAAACACTTATATAACAAATCCATAGAAATTTTTATATCAATATAAATATTTATTTATTTACTAATATAAGTTTTTATATATTTAGTCTAATGCTCTATGAACGTCCAATATAGCTAAGCTGAAACGTGTCTAATGTTATAGAGCAAAGATACAGTTCGAGAAAGAGTGTCCACATTTAGATTATTGAATTATATGAACTGTGTAAAATATATTTACTCTCTCAATAATTTTCACAGAAGATAAAATGGTCTTGGTTCATAGCGTGATTGTTTACGAGCATCTCTCTTACAATCCAAGCGAGTAGCGCGAGTATAAAAGGAAGGGCTCAGTTATCCAGTAGATATTAGTCGAAAATATTACTCTACATAAAGAATCTTACTGCTCGACTACAAATTACCGTAAAGAGCTTCCCTGCTCCTACTCATAATAAAGTGCGTCTATCCGAGACGTTCGAATCGAAGATATATCTAAACGAGTGAAATCATATTATAATAGCAGTTAACAGTTAGTAATCATAATAATTATTTTGGTAATGAAGTGTATATATTTCTACATATAACGAAGCTTCCCCTATCCATTTTATAGAGGTATCCTTCAAAGCCATCATTTGAGGAGGCGATATTTACTCGCACGTTTAATTAATCAGGCTGAGATGAATCTTTTTTTTAATAATAATTCAACAGCTGACAACCGATTGAACTAACTTTATAGACATTGTACATAGCCCTCTTCTTAGTAAATATTATTGACTCATAGATATTATTTTCACATAAATATACCTTCTGGACAAACTGATAGAGCGACACCTCTAACTATATAATGGTCATATATTAAGCCCCCTACTTCTTCTCTACTTAGTCAGACTATGTTAGTAACAAATAAAAAGGGCTAAATAGTTTATTGTATTTCTGATATTCATGTCATTTTGTATTTGAATAAAATGCCATAATTTAATTTTATATATTAACTCAGCCTCTTTCCTTTGTGTTGTTCTATTAAGATCACTTACAAATGATTAAAGGGTTGTAGTGATATTGTTAAAATTATAATAAATTATTGGTTTAGTATGATGAACGAATTACAATTGCTGTCGATTCTTCGCAAAACCTATAATAAAATACGTGTATCGATAACCCACGTTTTTTATAGTTTCATTTAGTTTCTATCACTGTGATATAAGTGACTAAAAATCCGCGTATACCTAATCCTTTCAAACTTACCATTTAATTTTATATTCAGTTTTAAATTTAGGCCGTCCATTATAATTTATTTGTAGGTGATGGATAATAAATCTGTCGAAATAGGTTTATCTATTACTTTATTTTCTTACTCTCACCTTTGTATAAACTCCAAAAAGTTCATGTATAAAGAGTTTATACAGCCACTTCTTATATTACTATACGTGTAATGTACACTGATTTATTTTGAGTTATTTTTTTATATACATACCAAATATTTTAAATAATTCTATATTATCAAAAAGAAGCAAAAAATACTTTTGATCAAGTAAAAAGGGGAAAATTGGAAATAAAGTTTTAGGAATTTTAATATTTATTAATATTTATAAAATTTCAAACTCAAAGATTTGATTAAAAAATAATAATAATAAAAATAAAAAAGGTTAAATAAAAGTAATTAAAAACGTAGAAATAGGAAAGGGAAAATTCATGATGATAAATGTTTCATAGAGAAAAAATCTCGCTATTGTAAAAATCCGAAATTTCACTTAGATAGTAGGTTATGAATTACTGCCTCGTCAATGAAAAATGAGAACCATTTTTTATTGATATTAAAACTTAAATATAGATTGTAAAGAACGTAGAAAATAAAAAGTTGAAAATAATAATTAAAAAATCAAAAATTAAATAATTTTCAATTTCTACATGAAATTGGATTTTGCAAGAGTCGTTACAGAATCGATTCTTGTCATAAAAATGTTATTGTAACACTCCCCCCTTAAATATTATAAATGAAAATCGTTCTTTATAGTATATATTTTGTTAAATTTATATATAAATCTATAAAAAATTCATTAGAAAATAAAAAATCGAACTTGAAACAATCACGCGCCGAAAATTTTCGAGTCGAAAATTGACAAATAAATTTCACTACCCTAAATGACTCATCTAATTAAAATTACTATTTGTAATTGAAATTATATAATTTTTATTACATAAATATAATATTATATCAATAATATAATAAATACTAAAAATAATATATATATTAGTTTTCCTTTAAGCAGAAATTTATGATTAAATCTATTTTATAGAAAAAGGTCTCAATATATTAAATTTATACTATTAAAATATCAAAGTTGAAAATAGTGAAATTAAGTTTAAGCTGCAACAATGAATATGAAAGTTTTAGCAGGAAGAGTTCGATCTTGCTGTAATGATGTTGTCGTGTAATTTTGTTACGATCTAATTCGTAATGATTAAACATTTTAGCATATACATAAAATATAACTGGTAGATATACTAGTTAATTTAAAGCGGTACCTCTATCATCATTTACTCTCACCAACCCCTTAAAGTAAGTTTTGTCCATCCAGTTAAGTATCGCACTGTCTAGATAGTGTATCATTTTTACTTTATCCTTCTTTAGTCTTTTATTTATTTAATTGATGTTATTAATTTTAATGATTATAATTTCTTTAAAATCATATAAATAAACCATACATATAGAACTATATAAATATCCTAAATATGGGTCTTCTGAAGCTGCACTTCTTTGTAAGAACATCCGATCATTAAGAGGCACAATAAGCAACAGAGAAGTACTTGCTTTTATATAATTCGAAGAGAAATTTCATCGTTTCTTCCTTGCGTTATAACTAACCTTTGTGATAAGCGTTTTTCAATCGAAGATAGACCTACTGCCTACAGATGAAAATTAATGTTATTATCTTAGAGGAACTTTTCTTCACAAATATACATCTCAGTTGATCTACCATGAGAGTATAATATTTAATCTCAAATATATTCATTTACTATTAATAGGCATAAAATCAATGCAGATACTTAAAATGTATACTAGTCTAGGTTAAAGATAAAGAGTATTCGTTATTAATATTTATTATTATTATTATTATTATTATTATTATTTATTAATTATCTTTTAGTCATATAGGTTTTAAATAGAATATAAGAGTATTCTCTCGTGTTTATCTTATACAATTCATTTAGTTTTATATTTAAATACATCTGGTATATATCTGTCTCGTGCCTATATATAATTCGAAACTATAAAGTTACTATTTTGCTAATTATAATGTAACTTATTATTTTGTCCATTTACTTTATGAGTATAAATTATTAATTTTATAACTTCTACATATGTCTAATAAATTTATTATTAATTATCAAATTATGGGGTAATTATTTTATCAAGGGGATAAACCATTTACTGAAACTTCAAATAATGTAAGTTGTGAGAGCCAGTTTCGTCATCTAGGATTCTAGATAATCAATCCTGTTTATTACGTTTCACACTGTATCTAATAGCTTTTTCGAAATAGACTTTTATAAAATCACAATTTTTTTATTCATCAATAAGTTAGTTAAATCACAGAAAGACATGGTGAACAAATATAACAAAGACAATTAATTCTCATTTTTGAAAATAAATAAAGATCATTTTATTAAATAACCCATGTGAGTCACACGTAAATGTCGAATTATTTTTGTTAAAAGTTTGCGAAATATTAATTTTCTCTATTATTATTGTGCTAATAAACGAAACCGTATGAAATAATAGTTGTAATTAAAAATAAATACATATCTTGACAAAATCTACAAAATATATTGAGTTGGGAGTGAAGAATTCGTTAGCATGCGAATTTTATTTTTTTTGATAAAATCTTCGATAAATCTACTGCTAAATTTCTACAGATAACAATTAACTTTCACTTGTATTTCTTACAAACATGTTTTATCTTATCTTTTATCTAATGACTTATTCTAAATAGATAAAAATTTAAGTAAATAATACTGAACAAACACGTAAAATACTCACATAAGACTACAGAAGACTGGCTGAAAATGATTGTTCAGTTGGCTGAATGGCTGAGATGGCTGCGACAACCGATTCACTCCTGGCTGAATAGGAACTGTCTGTACCTTTTAATAAATTACCACCAATGGATTTTCCTTTATTATAACTCTGTAGTTAACAATATGTAATAAATTAACTAAACTTTACCTTAGAGAGCATTATTATAACTCTCATGATTAAAACTGAATCAATTCACTTACTCAAACACCAAACTTGGGCTTTAAAAGACAATGACGTCACCATTTCTTTTAGCAAAACGACTCGAAATTTTACACATGTGGATGACTCCCAATTCGTCCTTCCTGTTATTAACCAAAACAATGCAGACGAATCACATATTTTGGGGAGTTATTAATATCTTAAAATAACTGTACAAATACATGTATTTAGTACATTAAATTTCCCAAATTAAAGAAGTTAGTACTTAAGTTTCATTTCAAATTAGTTTATAGTTACTATTTAAAATTAAAAAATAAATTAAATAATATAATAATAAATATATTATAAATATAAAATTAATTAATAATAATACATATAATAAATAATAAATTAATTAATGTAATTAGTATGAAGATATGATGATTGATTGAAGATGATGAATGATTAGATGACATGATGATGATTAGTAATGAGGGAGATGATCTGATGATTTAGAGATTGATCGGATGAGGATGATGATTAATGATTAGATGATGATATATATGAATGGATGATTAGATGAATAGATGTAATGATGATGATGATATGTGATGGATGATAAATCAATATTGATTATAGATTTAAATATGATTATAGATTATAGATTAGATGATGATTTGATAACTGCACACGTTGTACATTGATAGACCTATTGCAATCTTATACAGCAATAAATGAATTAAATAAATTAATCAATTATTAAAGATTTAAATCTAATATTAATATAAAGATTCCCATCTAAAATATAATAATGAACATTATTATTATAATAAATAATAAATAGATAATTTATTGAGGGCAGATAAGAATTATAAACTACGTTATATACACTACAAGGAATGCGAGAGAGAGAGCGCTGCCTTACATCTATAAGTAGATCCATAGGCGTCAAACCGATATTCTCTGTCTCACCTCGCGATCCAACAACTCCCTCCAAGAGAGAGCAATCATTGTAAAAGTAATAGTAGCTGCTACTTATAACCACTCTACATACCACATAATTAAAATTATAATCATACTATAAATTAATTAAGTTATAATTGAAAACAATAACTTTTTCTGAGTCACTCTGTATTTGCTTCAAGCCAAGTCGCATTTATTTGTTACAAGAGATTAAAGGTAACGTAAAACATACTGCTATAATGGCGATCGCTATGCAGCAACTTTATGAGGATAGGACGAGTCAATTAGATATGAACCTGCCCTAATACGGCCATAGTTAGTATATTTATTCATATGGTTTTTCATCCTAAAATTAAATTTCGGTACTTGGTTCATATTTGGTCACGACTGCTTATTTTATATATGATTTGGAGAATAATGAGAAAATATTGTCGACTAAATATCTTCTGACAGAAAACTATTGTCTGCATTTGGAAAGAGTATAACTTTATATTTCCTAGGTTATAATAGTAAAGTATTTAAGTTTTATAGATTATATATGGTTATGTACCATCATATTTTACTTTAAATGTCTTCAGCAGTTTTGTCCAACGACACTAACAAGAATTTGAACTTTCTATACATATAGTTCGATAATAAACAGACCTGGTTATATCATTGTATGTTGGGAGTATTAGTGAATTGTAAAGTATTATTTTAGCTGTGACACATAGTATAATCGTATATATTCAACAAACCTAACATATTGTATATTTCCTTAAGGTCTTCTTATCTTTATAATTGTATAATATAATATAAAGAGGATAATATATATAATTAATTATATTATATATATATAAGGTATTATCCCACTTTGGTAACCTCGGGAAACACCCAACTTCTAGGGATAAAGCGTAGACCATCAAATAGGTTTAAAGATAAAAAATCACATTATATCCGCCTTTCTTATATACGTACTAAAAAATCTCTACCCTAACCTCACTTTCCCTAACTATATCTTAAGCTACCCAAACCTCATGACATTCTTCAGTTTATATAGTTATTGATTATTAAATAACTAATAAAAAAAACCTTAGTGATTTCCTGGCTTACTAGTAATTTATCTTTATTTCTATGTATTTTTATTTGGTTATTAGTAATTTATTATAGTTCATTTACATATTATTGTGAGTAAAACGACAGTAATATATAATTTATGTATGACACTATAATAGTTACTTTGTCAACGAGAGTTGAGTTTTATTAGTAGGATAAATCCAAATTTTAGATGAGAAGAATGCTATTATCTTAACCTGTGCTCTACTCACTGTGTCAGCCATTGAATATATTAATGCACCTAGATAGACACGAAGCTACTAGTCTCCATTAATTTGTGAAAACCAACTCACTTTCAATAATATGACAGTACTCTCTCACTTACAAGAGCACGTGTGTAGACACATTATGGATTCTAAAATAATGCATATCCATACAGTGTCACTTTGTGTTTAAACAAGCTAATACACTCAAACCATAACCTATAGTCCAATAAACGACACTTCAAGATCTTAGATTATCATATTATGTCTATAGTCTTTTTTTTATATTTTTTATTTTTTTTGGGGGGTCTTTATGTAATTTTAAAAGTCTTACCTTTGTGATTAAAATAAGACAAGGTAATAATTACGAGGTATGACACTTTTAAAATATTTACTTACGAATATGGGTTCAGTTTAAATGTGATATCGAGATTAGAAATTTATATATCCATTCTTATACGTGAAGATAATTAATGCATGAGCAGGCCAAGTCTTTGTATTGTGAACCTTAAAAAGACTAGAGAAACCTCCCACCATGAGATCCTATTTGCCTTTGTCTACTACACGTGGTCCTTATATTTTTAAAGCCTAATTTAGATACTATCAAAATCATACTACTTATAGTCTTTTAACGAAAAATTAGTTTATCTTTTCTAGATACGTAGCATTCTCTCTCTCTCATCCTATCTCATATATCCTACATATTACTTCTATATCTCTCTCAATATCTATATCTTCATAATCATCGTCATTTCATATCACCACTTCTACGAGTAATCTACTCTATTACTAATCTTACATCACAATAAATAATATATACACCCTCACACACACATATATATACTATATACACACACCACATATTATATATATATTATTAATATATATATATATATAATATTTATATATAATATTACATTATATTGATATAATAAATTATTATTATTAATATTATATAGAAGTCTAATATTAGAATTATATATATATATAATTATATATATATTAAATATATATTATATATTAATATATAATACATATCCGTACCTGCTAATTCGCTATTATTAAGTGCAAGAATATGGAAAAAGAAATTCTAATATTTGAGATATGTCAATTCTTATTATATTATTTGCTTTTTGAATTATGATGTATTTGAGATTCTTTAGTTTCTAAATTTTAATGTCAAAAGAAAAATTATTATTTATTATTATTATATTATATATTTATATTATTAAGAGTGTTAGCAAGTCTGAAGGAATTAAAACTTTGCTAAAGGATCATCTAAATTATTACTATTTATCTATCTATCTGTCAATCTTTCCATTTATATATACGATATTTAAATTATATAAATTTATCATTTAATTCATTAATTATTAATTATCCTTGAACATTTGATTTTTAAATTTTAATAGTATTAATTATTTTTAACACCAGTTTTATTAATATTATTCCATCATAGATATTTTTCAACTATTAAACTCAGATAATTTTAATTAAACAGTACATATACATATACGACCATACATACATAACACACGTCTCAAACACTACATTGACACTACACATAACACATGGTGACGTCATAAGTCTTTCTATTGAACGAATACAATCAATAACAACATAACACACGCTAGCAACATCACACCATACACAACACACACACCACACACACACATACATTAACAAACACACGCACACCTATCAAATACAACTACACGCACACTACACATAAACACGCACACACCTACACACTCACCACACACACATTTTACAGTACACTACATCAATACCCACACACGCAACACACCATGTCACATTAATAATGATGTAATATATATATATTATATATATATAATAATATAATACTTATATATTAATATATATAATATATATTAGTATATATATTATATATATATAATATTATACTTTATATAATATATATATAATATATATATATTAAAATATATATTACGTTTCTGACGTATAATCATTTCTTCTGATTGTTATTTATAATCCTAACATATTAGGGATAGGTTTACAGTAATGTTGCATAGTGTATTATTTAATTATTTAATTATTTATTAATTTATTATATATTATATTAATAACAAAGATTATTAATACTATTCATAAACCGTATTTTTATTACTTGGATAAATACATTATAATTTTCATGTTTACAGTAAATTAATTAAAGTTATTATTTTATACACATGCTTTTTTATGTAATACATCCTAATAAATTCTAATAAATTTTCAGCACGATAATTATTAAACAGGCAGCCAACTAACATATATAACTACAATAAGATTACTATATTAAAACTGGTCATGTAACATTTTCTAATAATATATGTCATCATTTTAAGTAGATAATAATGAATGTTTTGAAACTTGAACCTTTACTTTTGCTATTTTATTTTATTATATTTCATCTTTCTACTAATTATATACCGCGATGGTGAAAACGTTATATTCTGAGAAACGCCCGATTCTAATAAGGAAATAAAAAGTTCATAGCTTTGATTTCCTTATTTATAATAATATATTTATATTATTAATATATTATATATATAATATATATCATATTAATAATATAATATATATATATATAGTATATATATAATAATATATATAATATATATATATATATATATATAATTAATATATAATATATTATATATATTATAATATATATATATATTATATATTAATATATAATTCATTTAAGTTACCTTACCTTTAAACTGATTTATAAATAATAGATAATTTTAATTAATTATAAATGAATCCCTATATATAGTTACTTATTATGATTAAGGTAGAGAATTCATTATTACTTTTTCTGTATTATTGTGTAGTTATCTTTATGGCTATAGCCTTATCAGCCTGCTTTATTCTTACTTCATTTAAGGAATCTTTACTCACTTGCCCTTTTGTTTCTATCACAAACAATATAACTAGATGAATCGTTCATTAACATTCTTCAGCTAATTTTCAATTCTGCTCTCATTTCACTTTTACTTCTAAATAGCCTTATTCTGAGTCTATCTTTACCGATTATCTATTCTCAGCCTGATATACTGGATATAATATTTATCTAGGGCTTGGAGTCTCGATGCCTCTATCAATCTTGTGAAATTTATAATATTCTTTAAAAATCCTAAACTTCTACAAATATCTCCTCTCTATTAAAGTCAACATTCCAACTTACCTATCTCTTTTATCGTGTCCTCTCGTTCTATCACTTAAGTTTAACTAATATATTTAAACATCCTTAGACTTATCATAAAAATGTCTTGTGAAACTTCCACATCACAACGGTTTACTCCAGTAGCGCCTATATCAAAGAATCTAAATGAGAGTTCTTGATTTATAGACTGCGAGAATTTTTTTTCCTTCACTTCTCAGTTTAACTTACTAACTATACAAGTAGGTCTCTATCCGCCCTGGGTATGTATGTAAACTATAGCTTGCTCACAATCGGTAGAGAGGATACATTTATGGTTTAATCTCGCTTATTTGGATAGTATGTCGAGTCCAAAGTTACTTAATAAGACTTAGATGTAGTCCTTATAACTTTCTAATTTTAATACTTAAACCTTCCTATAATGCGGATGCAGCGATAGTTTGAGTTTGCTATATATATCACTCACTTTTTATAGGTATTATTAAGAGTGACAATTGACTCGAGTGAGTTATTGTCTCATCTTCTACAATCCATCAATTTACGTAACATTATGAATGCTGAGTTACAGCGCTTGAAGATTTGTATGGATATTGGTAACTCATTTTAGTTTATCGCCGTGTGATGGGTCTTAATTCAACTGATATCTATATATACTTGACTCCTCTGAGTTTTACTGTGAACTACTTACTTCTTATTATGTGTTTTCACTGATTGCATAATTATAGACTCCTCAATTATTCAAAGTATGCTGTACTAATGCTCAAACTGCTTATTTAAGCTCACTAAATCGTACATCTATTATAAAGTTGTAGCAGCATCCATTATGACTCCACTTGAATAAAGACTTTCGTCTTAGTGAGTGGTTAGGTGAGTGACAACTGTAAAAAAAAAAACTTTAATTAATTACGGAGCTAATTATTATGCATATAGTATGAAACAGTTATTCGAATATATTATTATCTGCTTAAATTAATAATTATTAGTACAGACAAATTTATTCCTATTAAAAAAAAATTAAAAAATATAAATACAAACCTGTAAATATGTTTAAATAATTATAATTTAAAAAAAATAATACATTAAACAAAATATAAACAAAAAATTACTTTTAACAAAATAAAAAAATATGAAAATAATAAATAACTAACAACAAAAATAAAATATAAAACTGTTAAAAAATAAATAAAGTAAAATAAATAAATCAAATAAACAAATGAAAAGTACAAATTACCCTGATTTAAATCATATATTTAACAGCTACAATGAAGGTATAATTCTCTTATCCATCTATAAGATATATAAAAAAAACCTTAACAAAAGACCAAAACGTTATACTGGCTGTATGAACTATAAACCATTTAAAGAACTATCTCTGTAAATAACAGAAGCTATCATACCGTAAAACTTAATGAAAATCTAAAAATGTATACGTTTACGAGAAATTTAAGAAACAATTCATAAATATCTATAAAAGAATATGTCAACCAATAATAATGAAGCTAGAATCATACAAAATATTTAAACGTTTACCTTGCCAAACAAATTCTATTATCGCGAAAAATACATATGAAATCCTATAGTAAAAACGCTGAGAACTTAGCGTATAACGCGGGAATGCGGTAAAAATCAGCTTTGCACGAACTCTCACGTGAGGGCTCAGGGTCCAAGTGCCAATATAGAATCTCACGGATTCAGAAATTCATACGGTAAAAAATATATCAATCGTACCTGAAAAATAAGTATAAAAAATCGAGCTTAAAAAATTATAAAATAGAACTAGGGTACCAGATTTAGCAGTAAATCTGGCATCTGTCGGTTTTCTAGCTACCTAACTTACTAACTTAATTATTAATTATCTATAATATAATATATATATATATATATATAATTATATATATACATATATATATATATATATAATATATATATACTATATATATATTAATATATAGTTATATATATATATATATATATAATACAATCTATTCCTTGAGCGATTACTTTTAGACTTAACCAGGATTTATAGATATTCATCCAGGGTCCTCTAGCAACCGACGATTTGCTTGAATTGACAACTGCATGGTCAAATTCTGTATTAAGAATATACTTATAAATAATATATGAAAAGTAGTTGGTGCAGCTGATTTTCAATTGATCGCGCGTAATACATGAAACCGTATCTTTAAAAAACTATTAATAAGAGCACTGAATGAGCTAAGGAAGAGCGAAATACACTTTTCTCGAGACTCAGCGGTCAAAATAACCGTTTATGCCTTAGAAGCGCACTCCATAATAACTTACACCAACACATAAGTGATAATTATGAGTAATTAAAATACATAATTAATATGTTTCCGTTAGTTAAATGATAAATTTATCAAAATCAAATCTGAGATCTCTATTAAAATTTCATATTAAACTGGGTCATAAAATTTGATAACGGGGTCTGTAAGGGGTCCTGAATTCAGAGCAAAATCATATCTTTCACGTGTACCAACAAAATTAATATACTTTATATATATATATATATTAATATTATATATTATATATATATATATATATATATATATATATATATAATATATTAATATATACTATAAGTATATATATATATTTAATTAATATATATATATATATATAATATATATATATATTATAATATATATAATATATATAATTAAATATAATATATATATATAATAAATATATTTATATTATATATTATATATATAATATAATTTAATATATATATAATTATATATATATATTATTATAATATATATATATATATATTATATTATATTTAATATATAATTTATATATATATATATATATTAATATATAATATAGTTATTAATATATATATCAATATATAATAATATATATATATTATATATATATTATATATTAATTAATAATATATTAATATATCTATATAATATATATATATATATAATATATATATATATATATTATATATATAATAATTAATATCTATATATTTAATTATATATATAGGTAACACTAGGGGGCTTCGAGTGAGAGACCGACGAGGGGAAACAATAGGGGGTGATCTTTTTCCATACCCCTAGGTGAGGGCGGAGGAACCCCCGCGTCACAATACCAATACCAAATACCAATACTATAAATCACTTTCATACTATTAATATATGCATATCTATGGTAATATATATATAATGAATGAATATATTTATTATACTATAAATACTATTAATTAATTATATTTATTATATATAATTAAATATATATATATATATATATATATAATTATAATATAAATATATATATATATATTTGAAAGTGTATAGATGTGGCATAACTGTTGTATATAAAAAACTGCATTAAAACCAAATATTAAGTATTAAAATTCTGATTTGTATTATAAATAATATTTTTGAATAGTCTATATATATATAATTGGAATAAATTTGATACTATTCGGAGAATGGAAAAGTTCACATTTTCTCTTGAAAAAGAACTTATTCTGCCTAACTAACCAATTTAATAACCTATATAATTAACCCCCACCCCTAACCCCCCCCCCACACCCCCACCTCTGAGCTTCCTGTCATGAATTCATATGTGAAAATGAAAAAATTAAATAGTAAGAACGTGAGTACCACTTCATTAATAAGTCTAAAAAAAGGTTCCCCAATATCACAATTACACTAATACAAGAATCACTTTATTAGCACGTAGACTACGATACGCAGACCATTAAATTCCAACCCTAGAATCTTCACGCAACGCAGAAGGTACTCACCCTACATATGGAAGAGTATTATTAACTGTTAATTATTTATATATAAAATTATATTTTAAAGTAATATTGCATCATACAATGTTAATATATGATTAATAATTATAATAATTTAAAAAATAATTCGATTAAAATGATTAAATATTATTATATTATTATAAATTTATTTATATAAATATTAAAAATTAATTTTAATTAATTAATTTAGATATATAAAATTATTATTTTTATAATAAATTATAAAATAAATTATGAATAGATAATTAATTAATATACTTATAATATAATAACTTGAATTTGGTAAAGTATATAATTCATATAATAAACGGAACAATGACGAGGGTCACTCAGGAACCCACTGATAATGCGATAAGCCAATAGGGATAGCATTGAAGTAGACGACTAATAGACTCAATAATATGCCATGGAGGGGCACTAATCCAGCAAAAGTATTAAGAAGCGATAATAATCGCCACAATCTAATAATAATAATAATAATAATAGCATCTATCATGAAGTGAAAACAATATATAAGTTAGAACGGAGAATGCACTTTATAACAGAGTACCATACACATATAGTGAAGTTGAGGACTCTATAAGAGTAAAGAAATACTAATAAAGTGACAGGTGATGCTGCAATTTCCAAAATTAATAATCGCAATGACGAATGTTCATGTTTTGCTTTATTCGACAAAAGAATTATTAGCATATAAAAAGATGTAAGAATCTTGCTTATATCGTCACATATAAATAAAATATAATTATTCGACTCACGAGAAACTCAATGTAATGTAAATTCAAATTTGAAGTATTTTTCGACTATAACCAGAGTACAATAATGACTCCGACTCTACATTAAATTAAAACTCAAAAAATTTTCAGAAAATCTATAGACAAACATTAACAAAATAATATTTATAAACACTTCAAATGAACAATGGTAATAAGGAGTATATTTAACAATTAATAATAATAAATAATAAATAATGAAAAAAGTAGTATATAATAGAGTGGAGATAAAAAGCTTAAGAACCGAGACCATACATTGATTATACTCGCAACTGTTCGCTATGAAATGTTTTTGCTGCTAGTTTTTCACTGTTAATACCTGAGGAGTAAAGGTTGTGTTTTGTGTTAGGCTCTACACTTCATGTCCGACTTCCTGCTGTGACAAATTATGAAATTTATTACGACCTCTGATATTCTATATACTTACTGGAACCAGCTGAAACCAGTAAATATTTTTTTGTTATTTACATATATATATATTATTATTATTCGTTGTTGTTGTTGTTGCTTAAAAGGTGTGAATGAATTTTTTTATTGATATTTTTATTTTTTTAGAAAAAACTATTTTAGAATTTTTTTTTGATGGAGAATTATTTTATGATTTTATGTATATATATTTTTCGAGATTAGAATAGATAGTTTTGAAGTATATATATTTATATATAATTGTTATTAAATCAAAATTTTTTTTATTAAGTTCGGATAAATTATTGTTTTTAAAAGTGATTATATTCATATTTAAATTATAATAATTCAATAATAATTCGAATTTTGTATCATATTATATAAAAAAGTATGTAAGTAATAAAACTGTTTTAATCAGTTTATTTTTTCATTTGATTATTTTTTTCGGTGCCATTTTCGTGCCATCCCTGCTTGCTTTTGAGAATAAAAAAATTAATAACCAATATAATATTTAGTATCTATATTTTCACCAAATGCATATATATATATTAATATCGTAAAGTACTCTATATAGTAAACATAAAAATGAGATTAGTATCAATTACGCAATATGTATATAATATAATTATACTATATATATAATATATATAACGAAAAATGGCATGACAAACAAATAATTTCAGTTTCGGTAGACAAATTGTATACATAATTAATAGCAAATAATTTTATTTTTATTTATAAAAAACAAGAGCAACAAAAAAAAATTTTTTTGACCATGTTAAAAGTGAATAGTGGAATCAACAAAAACTTAAGTATACCTAATAATAATAATAATAATAATAATAATAATAATAATAATAATAATAATAATAATAATAAAATAATATTAATAATATATTTGTGCACTTCGTTATAAAGGTAATATTTTGTTTTGTTTTGCATATTAATGATTGATTTTGATATGTTAACATCTGATAGTAGTCCGACTCTGCAGTCCCTGATTTAACGCCCCATATGCGCACGAGCTCGCAATATATATATATATATAATATATATATATATATATATATATATTATATTATATATATATATTTATATATATATATATATATATATATATATATATAATTATATATATATATATATATATATCATATATATATATTATTCGATTACCAATACATTCTTTAAACATATTTGTTCTAATCTTCTGCATGTTATCTATATATCTAATATATATATAATAATGTTGCAGATATTCAATTGTAATGATACAAGGGATGGCAATTTTGTGATTTTTTTGATTTTTTTAAAAAAATCAATTTGTGATTTTTTTTGTTTTTTTGATATTTTGATTTTTCTGGATTCGTAACGTCACGTGAAATATAATTTGCAGTTACAAATTAAATATCGCGTGACTTACGAATCTGAAGAAATAGAAAAAAATAAAAAAAATCAAAAAATCACAAATTGATTTTTTTAATAAAAATCAAAAAAATCAAAATTGCCACCCTGGCTTTATATACTGTTGTATGTTTTTCTAACGAAAACACCGCCCCAGGACCCGCAAAGCTAGGGCTATATTGCCTGCCCAGGGCCCCGCAAGTCTAGAGCCGCCAGTTGCACCCCCTCACTAACTGTTAAATATTAAATGCACGTAATCTTACAAACAGCACAGCTTTCACCAACACACAATCAATCCTCACTCGACAGTTCAGTACTAACTCTACCTACACCAACTCTAGTAAACTTATGAAAACTCTTGTGTTTTAAGAAAGTATCACTTACACACGTATATACCCTCTCTCCTCACAGAAATTCAATCACCTTTCCTAACCATTCTATTTTTTCCTGACACCCCATCCACCTGTTATAATCAGTCTCACCTTGTTTGATCAAGTTATCCATATCAATATTAGGACCCAACAACAAATCATATACTTAATCCCTACTTATCACCCTCCAAATATACATTACATTCAGATATATAAATTACAGATAATCTATATATACAGAAATCGCTAAACTCTTCATTACATAATATAATTATCACTACAATCTAATGATGGACCATAGTCACAAAACCTTTGATCTTTTACAAACTTAAATAATAAAAAATTAGAATAATTTCATAATTTTATACGTAACCACTATATATATCATAATAGATACAAAAGTCTACTTAATAGACATGCCACTAGTAGTAGACATTATTAGTTACTTATATATATATATACTATATATATATACTAATATATATATATATATTATATATATCAATATCCTATATTAGTATATTAATGTATAATTGTACACTATTTATATCCTGTACTATAATAATTTCCTACTAGAGACCAAATATAAAATATTAAAACATTTAAATTGACTTATGTGAGTAATATTGCAATAATACTTATTTCACTAAAAGTCAATATAATATTTCTTATCGTGATTAAAGTGGTATCGTGATAAACTTTGATAATTATTTTAGTTACTTGACAAATATTTGTATTTTCAAATACGATATTTTTAATATTCAGGAAGTGTGATTCTACTATATAATTGAGTTTATTTTTATATATATGTATAATATACTCTAGATAACATTCAAATAAATAAGATCCAAAATAAAGGCAAATGTGTTAATATTTACCTTATTTTTCAAACTCTATAGTTCTAGAAATAGAGTAGGTCCAGTACGAGTTCAGATAATAATAAAAACATATTACCATTACAAATCAGTGTTCAATCTGTGATTCCAGCACCCACACCTCACCACTATATGGTACAGAATATATTGCCTAAGCAATAGTAAGCTATTCTATTTATCCTTTATCACATTAAGGTATAAAATTAATAAATAATTATAATATAAATAAATAATCTAATAATAATAATAATAATAATAATAATAATAATAACTAATAATAATAATAATAATAATAGTGATAGCAATAAATCTCTGTATCAACAATTAAATAATATAAATAAGAATGATCAGAGTAATATCACTTTATAATAATAATAATAATAATAACTAATAATAAAAAAAATAATAATATAATAATAATCAATAATAATATAATAATAAATACATATTTGGGCACATTGGCTATTATTACCTCCCAACCAATGCGACGATCATTTATTCCATATGCAACAAGCGGTGATCTGGAATTTTCATGGGGAGATTGCAGGTATTTATGAGTGTAATATACAACTTTTTTTGAACATTAGAACCAATTATTCAACCTAAAGTATAAACACACAGAGAACTGTGTCAAGTTGAGATGACGTGCAAGTAAAGAGTATGTTGTGCTCTTCACGGGTTTCGTTCCATTGGTGGTGCCTACATTTTTAACCTTTTCCTTTCAATCTTTCGTTTTAGTCATCACAGCGCAGTACTTCTGTAATCTGTGGACTGCAATCAGCTATTCTTTTATCACGTTCTTTTCTTACTATAACTATATATTACATACCTATCTTCACCTCTAACTCCCTCTCTCTCTATATGCTATAGAACTATTTATCTCTCTTCTCGTAACATTGTGAGACCATCGTGTACCGCGCATTAAAGCGATTGAACTTGGGACACTGGATTGTTTGCGGCTTGTCGT
Organism: Trachelipus rathkii; assembly: GCA_015478945.1. NCBI lineage: Eukaryota > Metazoa > Arthropoda > Malacostraca > Isopoda > Trachelipodidae > Trachelipus > Trachelipus rathkii. The sequence goes on from JABUQX010062076.1 coordinate 43,423, forward strand.
ATAAGAGCAAATAGAAGGATCAGGTTTATAACGTATTGGGGCGGAACTGTCACAACGACGCTTCTCCCAAACCTGGAAGGACACATGGCATTAGCAAATCTTAGGAATGGAGCCAGATAAGTGCGGTAGGTATACCTACATATATAGTTAGTTATAGGTAGGAATATATATATAATATATATATATATATATACATTATAAGGAGATTAATAATATAATTAATATATAATATATTTAAATAATATGATATATAGCTATAATATATTATATTATAGAGATTATTAAATAGTATATAATATATATTCAGGTAATTAGTATTATTGCAATTAATAATATTAGATAAGTAATATAAGAATATTATATTATATATAATAAATATGAATATGAAGTGAATTAAAGATTAATATTAGTCTGTTATTTCTTTGTTTGACAGGAACTTTATTTAGGAATAAATTTATTTTATACTTGAAATCATCTTGCAAACAAGTCAATTAATGTGAACAAGATTTAGGTAACTTAACTAGATATACACACTTAACTTTCTATTTTGATGTTAATTAATGAACTGGAAGCTTTGTAGATATAGTTGTTTGTTATTCATTAATTTTTAATTTTATGGTATACTTTTTATTTTTATCATCCTTTTCTATTTTTAGGAAACCATTTTTTGATCTCGAGCGGAAAAATAGTCAGCGTTGAACCCTTTATACACATTCCGGTATCTCTTGATTCAAACCGACATTACTTAATAATAAATCACACTGAGTAATATATATATATATATATATATATAATCGGTATATATATAGTTATATTATTTTTGGTTCAAATTTTTTAGTCTATAACCATATTTATATTTGTCTAAACTAACTTATTATCAATATTTATTATATATGTTATATTTATCCATCTCACCATCTCATACATTTTACTTAACAATTTCTATACAGAAAAAATTAATAGTTAATTTCTCCAACCTTATATATGAGTTGCGCTTTCTTTACAAGTGAATTAGATTTTTGAATAGTTTTCGTTCAAATTACCCGTTGCTTATTCAATCTTGTGATTCAGTATACTATTAGCTCAGTGAATTTTTGAAACTATTTACTATTTTCTGCTTCAATTGTGATATGATTCGAGTTTTAAATTGTATAGTATTTTAAATAAATCTATTTGAGGTAAAAAGCCAAGGTTTTACTTGATGCTTCAATATATATAAAGTTTTTATTTAACATTTCCAAATATTGTTTGGATTGTTTATACATTTATCTTATCAGACAGTCAAAGCAATATTCATCAACAAGTGTGTGACTAGAGGAAGTGTGTTTCTACTACTAATAAGTTGTGATTTTATTCATAACCTGTAAATTATGTGCTAAATTCTGATAACTAGTGTTAATCACAAGTTTGCTTTCACAAGACGTTTTTGTATTCAACATACGGGATCCGTCCAGTGTGTTCCTTATATTACTGCTGCAAAATTTTCAATAATTTTATTACATATTTTTTATACCAAGTTTTTTAATAAATTTATACATATATATTTTTCATATTTCTGATTCATAACGCGGGAGCAAGCTTTATATATCACGCTATGTGCTTAATTTCGAATTATATATTATAATATTATATTAATTATTATTATTAATATATAATATATATATATATATAATATTAAATTATAATATATATATTATATATATATATATAATATATATAATATATATATATATATATATATATATATAATATTTATATATATAAATTAATTAATAATACACGTATAAGGTATATAAATATATTGTAATAAAAATATAGTAATAATATAATATATAATTTTAATATTTATTATATTTACTTTTTATCTCTCTATATCTCTCTCAAAAAGTCAGAGAGCTATATTATTAGGGCCTGATGCCTATTTTGTATGTTGTTTTCGTAGTTTTAATAAAGTTATTATTTACTATATTTTAAATTATTTTATAATACATTTTATTTTTTAGAATAGTCGTTTAGGGATATTATATTTTAGATTCGAGCAATTCCTTACCTAATAATACCTATGATCATCATCACTTATATATTATATTTATCATTGTTAAACTTGTTAATAAAGATTACGTATTTATTTATTTTTATTTTCTTATATAAAAATATGTGAAGGTCCTTATAGTAGTTCGAACAATTTCAAATAAAACCATTTAAGCTTATCAAAGCTACTATATATAAATACCTATTCCCTATAAAACCTTAGCACCTAATACTTTCCGGACTTCTCTATTAAGCTAAAGTAATAAGTTAATTATATATATAACGTCAACTACTTTTACTTTTTCCCAGTTTAATTGGTAAGTATTTTTTGATGTGGATAGAATTCTGGATCTTATCCTTACATATTTATTGTGTTTAATTAGGATAGCTAGCAGTTTGCAATTAAGATAAAATCTCGAAATATAAAAGCGAAACTCTGGGAATTAGTAAGAGCTCATTTATAAAATATTATATCTTCACAACTAAAATTTATCACAGCGCAATATTAAAGGATAATTTTTTTTATTACCGAAATGGTATATAGATTGGGTTATGGTATTTAGTATATAGCCTTCTTAAATAAGTGAGTCTTTCAAAGGCTATACTCTTAAAACAGATTAGTGAACGATCAGAAGGCCTGATCGTTGAGAGAAACGCTTATAGGAAGTCAAGACGCATTATTAGGGTAGAACATGAAGCTTTTGGTGGGATTAGAATAATTGACGGAGTGATTAGGACCAATTAAAAAAAATATACGCTATACCATGGGTCAAAAGTCATCCTTATGTCATATTTTTTAAGGATCAATATGCGGTTAATAGTTACGTTTAATTTTATTCTTGATTAGAGTTTCTAGTGTCTTGACCGCTAAGGATGTGTCTTTTTTTAATATTGAACCCTGCTTATGTAAGAGGTAAGTACTATCTGCTGACTTACTCATTTCAGCTGGTTTGAGTAAATGTCTATTTGCTTTATTTTATGCGAAGGGTTATTTGAGAAAAATGTCTATTATTTTGATAGGTCTCATTTTTGTTGTAATAAATAATATTATATGGACTATTCATTAAATGAAAAACAATAGGCAGTTTTTTACCAGTAGGCTCTTCGGTGTGAGATCGAATATAGGAAAATCCTTGCCAAGAAAGAACATAATTCCGATGTTATTTTATGTTAATGTATAACAAACCCATCTACTTTATTTATATAATATACAGTATTCATAGCTTTATATTAGGGTTAGATATATATCTTAATTTATATATATATATACGTGGGCACAATTATCGGAAAATTTAAAGCTATGATAAACATTAGCAATATGGAATCGTAAACGCGGGGGTATATACATAATACCCTACTACTAGATAGTTATCTTAACGACGCAGTAATGCTATGCACACCTTTTCCCACTTATCAATCTGGGCAACTAACACTTGAGCTAAAGGTCAAAGGGGCTCATAAATATCGATCACTCTTTTCATACATCTCATATGTTTAACGTAAACAGCTTTTCACCGCATAGACTCATGCACAAGGCGTGGTTAACTATGATCGCTGAGCGAGTAAGTCTGCAGCAAAGACCTTCCTCTCTTTATCGCAACAATGTGATTATCAACAAATCGGCATCACGTTTTTTGGAGCAAATTCAATATTTGAGGAGGATTGCATATCTAAACAAGGCTACCAGGAGAGATTCAGTTCATTGTGAATAACCTATATACTTATTATTCCTTACTTTATATACATCTATTTTATTCATGTCTATCACTTATATCGCACTTACCATGGTACTAATTATTCTCTAAGGCATAATATATTATTTCGTCACAGCTATTTATTAAACGCAGCTCAACGCGTTATAAATTTATCAGTAAATTCATCTCCTTCACGTATATAAATATACTATATGCTTTCTGGGTCAATATAATACCTTTCCTCATTTTTCAGAAAATGTATTATATTCGTCTAAATTGTATTGTACTATTACATGTTAAAATTGATAATGTATATATTTCACTATTACTGCTGACCCAATTCGCGGACTTTAGTCGTATCGTGTCAAATATAAACATAATTTAACTATCTACATCCTACACTTTATCTACCTCTGCTTACTTGTAGCTCATCCTCTTACTTTCCTCCTTGAATTATTCCTAAAAGGCATTTTGTTCACTTAAATCACTTTAGATACTATAAAACGTTTTGGGGCTTCAAAACACGTCAAATTGTACATTAAAACTACCCCTTACTATCTATTATAGATATAGGTTAGCGTCACTAATATCAACGCGGACTTTTTTTTAAAACATGATACTTCACCAACCATTGTAAAATTCGCCACGATTTAAGCTAGGTGTCGCGTCTAACCTTTATATCATATATCTATTTTGATTACTACAATATACAGTGATACATATATATATATATATATAGGTAATAATATATATATAAAATATAAATTATATCATATTAAATCATATATGTTTCTATTTATATATATATATATAGTATATATATATATACCTCATATATATATAAAGAGTTACTTTCCTTTACTCTTTTATAAATAGATATAACCCTGTATTTATTCTAACCTCTTAATGTCTTAATCACTTTACATGTACGCTAACTATGGAACTATACACTTATTACACTTATGGCCTAAAATCATCTCATCTTGTTACTTCTCTTCTTCACGAGACCGACTTCCATTTGGGAATTTCGTCATATGCATGAGACTCACCTACTCCTCATAGGGCTGTACTTCCTTTCCCATTATAACATCCTTGTTGATATTCATTCATCTAAATATGAAATCACGATTTCACATCGACACAAATATTTTCTTTACTTCCCTGTATACGTACTTAGCTTCTTATCCATCAGTTGAATTAACACTTCATTTCTTAAGTAACTAATATATACCTTTTTGGAAGCATACTTTATCTTCATTCTGAGATTTTCCGAACTGTTTCTCTCCTTTTCCAGCCTTTTCGGAAGTCAAAAACACAATGTGAGTTTCCAATCATTCCACATGAACATTCTAAGGCAGACCTCCCTTGCGCATATCTATGCACGTTCCCAGCCTTGCTCCGCCAAACTTTAAACCTTGAGTTTTTGATATACCTCTTACTTTTTATACACAACGGCAATTAATTGACCATTCAAATTCTGAGTATGCTACCTTTCCTTGCTTCTGTCAAACCTCGTCCTGCATAATACAACACATTTAACTAGGTTTGAATTTATCTCCTGTGCTTCTATCACTGCTCGTCATCTAACCGGGATACCAGGTTTTTAAATCAATTATAATTGCACAACCCAGACACGTGGAACCCAGGAACAGATAGTTATCCTACACCACAAAATAATCCGCAACCTGCAAGAATTTAACCCATAACATTAAGTTCTATAAATAGCTTTCTGTAGGGAATTGTATATGTACCATCTTTCCGAAATGATGAATAGGAAAGTATTGGGTAAGCTTTTTGTTAAACGCCACAGTGGAAATAATAACATTACCCTTACACATCATACCTATAAACGGTATTGCAATACATGAACCTTATATAATATGCTGTCCTGGATTATTTATACACAACTGATATCAGCTCGAGTAATTATATACTTCCCTTTCCGGCTTTTTTTTGAGTTTACTCGTACGGTTACTATCCTTTTGGTCTCCGGAAATAGGCTGTCCATACACACTATCTTTCAAAAAGGTTCAATCGATTTTCCTAGAGTGCTCCGTGGATTTGCCTTTTGTGTTGCTATTCTTGAGAAGAATCTTTCTCATATATACTATAAGCAGCTCTTCTCCCAGAGGAACATTCTATCTCACGAAAACGGCCAGGTTTATTCGCAAAGGTTCGTTTGACATTTATTCGGGTCAATTCGTATTTACTCTCTTAAATGCATGTTCGGCGTTAATTCGCTAACCTTCCTCGACCATTCTATCTCTTCAGAAGGTATCCGCCCTCTCGAAGACCGTGTCTCTGCTATTCTCATTTTATCCCCCCCATTGCTCTACCAGCAAAACGTGATACCAACTTTGTCGTTTTCGTTTGGCATTGGAGTAATACTTCTAAATCACGGTTCATTCCCCTTCGGCAGCAATGAACATTTATTGTCGATCCTATACTTATAATGCACTTCTAGCCTTCTCGTAAGGGATCTTCCGCTCCATCTCCATCGATTTAGTTGGACGATTGAGGTATACCTGTCTATTGCTTTTCTGCTCTAACATCAAGGAGTGAGCTCTGGCTTTCTTCCTGCGCTCCTTGTTTTTTCCCTCCTCACTTGCTCACCGACACGTACATTATCACGTATACTGTATATACTCGGATTCACTAGCAGTCAGGTGTCATGTTTTAGCAACCAGTTACCTTGAATATAGGAGAAAGCGTCCGCGTTGGAGCGTTATATTCTAAGGAAGCTCCAACTACTCCCGAGGTTCGGATACTAGTGCTTATCGAAGAGAATTTGCTAAGCATCTATAACCTATTGCATCAAACATTTATCGGTATTAAACTTTAATTTTATTGATAACTGCGTAGAGTTTTCTAACTATATAATATACTACGTATATATATAGAACCATTACTATGCACCATTATATTCCATAAACGTATACTACATTACAGCTTACTATATACATATATATGTATAAACAGTTATTATCCTCACGTATGATGGTACATGCGTCCCAATTCTCAGAGTTTATTCTCTATAATTATCTAACACCTATAGAACATTTATTTTTTATATATATAGTCTTATTAAGACTTTCACGCCAGTAATGGCGCGGTTCACTGATAGGCTATATAGTAGGCGGCATTACTCGCCCCCATACCATCAGCGATGCATCATCGATATAACTGAGCTCATTTTTGAATCAACGGTAAGCACTTTATAATAGGGCCTGGCCATATTATAATACTAGCAATCACTTCACAGCCTATTAATTAATATTGTGATAGATACTGTTTCAACGAATTTACTAAGCCCAGGTCACAGGAGCAATAAGCCTGCGATGCTACTAAGACCCGCGATACTTTTATAGACTTCGGGCTAACTACGCCCGTAGAGGTGAACTTACGATATCTAAACCGAGGTCACGCCAGCGCCGCGGAGTCCACCTTAACACCGCTATACCTGGAGTGAGTTAGAGACTTTAGAATCCACAAGTATGCGATTTGGAACAGGCCTTCGTAAATACAAAAAAAACATCTCATTCGTCATTCTTTTTACCTGTGTCTGATAACAATACAAGTAAATTAAAAACTTAATTATAACAGATAAATTCTCAGGGCGGTTGTGGAACTTTCTTTGATATAAGTGTATTTAACAGCATAATTGAAAGCAGTTTTCCACACTGTTACTCACGGCTCTGATACGACATCCCTAAGCAACCATGTGAGAATCTATTTCCCTATTTGGTTGCTCATATAATTCTGTAATTAGTCATTAGATTAAAAAGACAGTTTTGAAATGTTCTAAACCAAACTTTAACCCACGATTTTCAAAATTGACAGCCTTAAAATAAATACCCTCATTACACCGTTGCCCTTACTCTAATATTTCCAAAATATACCGACATTTACTGCAAAGGAAATTCACCATTTCTATAGTCCCATATAACCCATTTTCCGTATTTCAATTTACAAAGAATATAAAAGCAAGTTTAGTAAAAAATTAAATACTATTAATATCCTTATCCCCTGCCCTAATAACTCTACCTTTTTGAAAAATATTTAAGAGGTTGGTGGAAGTTTTCTGGAGGTAAAATATTTCCCTTTTCCACTTCTCTGCGAACATGTCTCTATAACGTCTCGTGCCTGTTTATACTATTCTTTTAATCCAATGCGTCGTCTGTATTTCACACAAAAATACACGTATGTTTCGCTATACCTCACTCAGGTGTTAGAGGGTAATTATAATACAGGTCAACCTCGGTTAAACATTTTTGTCTGGCCGTCCCTTATCTCACAGGAGTTAACTTAGGTATTATACTATAAGTATGCCTTAAGCTGCCAACTAGTGCATAATAAACGTCCTATAAACATAACTTAGACAATACTCCCTGTCTGATGACAGTTATTACTCTACCTCAACAGTGATAGGACAACGTTTCGAACTTTATGTGATCCGGTATATATCCCTATCTCTAACTCACTTCAACGGTTACATATATAAATACTACCACCACCTTCTCTAACTTGTATCTATGAACCTATATCTGACTTTACTCGCTATGTGAGTCGATAGACGAATCCTTTCAATAGAGATTAACCTTTAAAGAGAATCCATTTGCATCAGTATGCACTTTTCTCTTCTCTTAGTGGGAATTTCAAAAGATTCGGTACATCCCTTTCTATGGTATCTCGACAGATCATGTATATATGAGACGGCCAACTTGAGTTCCTGCTGGGATAGGACCTTATGTAGTTCTCTTAAGGATCAAAACGCTTTCACGTTCTTGTAGCTACACCTCAGCCAGTCCAGTAGGATGATTGAAAGGTTTCATAACCGTGAGGCAGTTAAAAATCTTTCCACTGTTGGACTCATGGCATAATGTTGATAATTATGGTCCGAACCTTATAACACCACTTGTCCTTTCCATTGGCAATTCCGACCTCATTCAATGGAAAGACCTCAGTGCTCACCCGCTAGTACTTGTATTTATAGGTACTTATCCACTGACATTCCAGGCGAGTTCCACTCATCTATTATCCCCCTGTTCTCTTACTTACATTTAGATCGTTATTCTTACCTTTATTCAGCCAAGATATTACGGAATCCATTTTTGGTGTAGCTTCAGCGTTATCTGTAAAATATTTTTTTCGTGACTTATTCAAAAGGGGTTATCTGAAAAGTGGAAAATTGTATTCTATTGACACGGATTTATAAGCTTCATATATATACCCGCCTTCTTATGATAACTTTATGCTCCCGAGTTGGTTCATGACATTTGTTTACCATACCCTACTCCAATCATACCTTTATACACCTGTTTCTCTTTTACGGACAACCTTCTACCATAACCATATACATTATTCTGGATTCATCTTCCTCTATGTCGTACATTCTAATTCTGTATTTGACTCACTTTATTATCATTCCCCTCCTCAATTCCGTCCCTCTGTCCACTTCACTTCCGGTATATTCGTAATCTCTATTTCCAACCTAGCCTCTACCACTCCCCTTCCGCTTACAACTTAGATCCTCCAAATGCATATATCCCAGCTATACACCTCCTCTCATCCTCCTCGTGTCACTTCTCCTTACCCTATCTCTCGGCCTCGTTCCGGCCGCTGTCGCCGCCTACTGTTGTGTAACGCTTCTCTCCACTTAGATACTTCCGTTATAAAATGTAGGACGGCCATCATAGTGTCAAGAGTTTGAACTATTTTCCTATATATTTATATAGCTTGTTTTGTTGTTTATTGAAACGATGGAAAGTGAAATAAATTATATAAAAATATAAGTATGGTTAGTTTAATAAGTAAGGTTATGTTACGTAAAGTAAGGTTATTTAAAATTACGTTAGGTATCATAGATTTAAACTTTTTTAAAAATATTTTTAAAGGTGTGTGAAGCTCTTTTATTACAGTACAGTTTTATTTTGACTCATAATTATATTTTGATTTTTCTCAAATGTGTTCGGATTCATGTAATCGATAGCCATATGGATATGGACACAGATATAAGACATGATCTAAATCTAATGTGTTAATTTTACTAAAAAAAACTACGATTTAACTCTTGACTAGTATAATAAACTCTTAAAAAAGGTTTCATCTATGAATCGATTTGAGGGTGCTACTCCTTTAAAAGGATGTTACATAAAAAGACATGAAATCGAAAAATCGCCGAACACCGCGTGGAACCCTGCATGTCACGTTTAGCTAATAAACTCCAATAGAAGGAGCGCAAGAGTTGCCAAAAGCTGTTTTTTTATCATGCTCCAGAAAATATATATTTTTTTAAGGGGCTCGAGCCGACGATGGGACAGAGGGGGGAACTTCGTCCCCCCCGTTGTCCCCCGCTGAGGCCGAGAGACCCTGACTCTTTCCATCTTTGCGATTTAATCTTGGGTATTTCTTTAGTTAAAAAAAAAAAACGTTTTTTAAAAATTTAAAACTTCTATGCCTTGAAATAATCGAAAAAAATCGATTACATCGTTCGTTCGATATATATCAGTTAACATCCTTTTAAAGGACAAGTTCCTATATATGTATATATATGCCAGGGCTTAGATTAGGGGACACATGTATCTAAAAAACTGCTATACCTACATAAAAACTAAATACATTTTTGAATTCACCGAACATTTTAATGCAGGAAATAAATTTTTTTTTTAATAATTATTAAATTTAATAAGTAACTAAAAAAATAAGATAACATCGTACGTTGAAAACGTTAATTTAAACTTGTTTCCCATAAAAAAATGTTTTTATATCTTTTCATTATTTTAAGGTTAACTTTAAAAATCATGATTTTTAATATTTTAAGATTATTAACTTAAAAAAAATACTTTATATACTTTTAAAAATTATTTCACCAGCACTCACGGGTCGGGGCGATTAGGCCTACCCGTGTGTGCCATGCATTTACGTTAATAAATTAAAAAAATAATTTTTATTTTCCATCTCATGCAAGTCGTAATTTTCAAGATGTCTGCCGAGCCTAATATTGGGGGATCATGTCTCCGAAATTCGGGGAAAGGCGAGAACTGTCGTACATCAAAATATATTTATTATTTTTTATTTTTATTTTTTTTATCGCACTTCATGTTATTTCTTCTTCGTTTTCCTGCATTAAAATGTTCGCTGATTTCAAAAATATATATTCAGTTTTTATGTACAGTAGATATCATAGTTTTTCAGATACATGTGTCCCCTAATCTAAACGCTGACCATATATATATATATATATATATATATATATATATATATATATATATATATATATATATATATATATATATATATATATATATATATAATAAAATATATAATATAATAATATATATATATAAATATATATATATATATATATATCTATTATATATATATCCTCTTTATGGTCCAGATAAACTTGCTTTTTTTGGGTTTAGTTTTTCATATATAATAATATATTATATAGTATATATATATTATAATATATATATATAATATAATACGTATATATATATATATATATATAGTATATATATATATTATAGTATATATATATAATATATATATATTATATATAGTATATATATATATATATATATTAGGGATGTACCGATACCAGAAAAGAGGCCGATCCCGATACTCTTACCGATACCCTATTTTTTAGGTGCCGATACCGATACGGATACCGATACCGATACTTAATTAAAAACCTTAATCCTACAGTAATAAGATAGAACATTTGTACACTGCTAGGCAACTCAAGATTGCATCCCTTGTACAAACAATAAGCTGAAACATTTATATTTTCATAAATTTGGTTTGCCCAAGTATATTTATTTTATAAAAATAAAAATAGTAACCCTTTAATTAATAATAATTGGCCAAATATAATATTAATAACTTTTTTATGTTTGTGTTTATTTAAAAAATATTCCATTTCCATTTTCAAGTAAGTATTAACAAAGTTTAGCTACTAGCTTTTATGTTTAACATGATTAATTTACAAGAAGATTCTTTAACTAGCTACAAATATAAGAATAAAAATAAATGAAAGAAGAGACCTCAATAAATCAGCCGAATAAGTTAAAAATAAAAAAACGCTATTACTCAAACATGACCTAATAAAATACTCCTTTAAGATTTGAAAGGGATTAATACTTAATATCAAAAAATTTCACAAAATTGTGATGCAAAAACATTAAGCTTTTATGTTTATCTGGCGAGAGACTGTTCCTTTTTGGGGTGTTTACATTCCTACCTAACCTACACTATAAATACGCTCTCTCTCGACTGATGAAAGAGGTGCTGATAATTATTTGCCTGCAAGCACTGATAATAATGAAAACCTTGGCCCATTTTCATGCCACCGCATGAAAGGATTCTCTTCTGTAGGCAACATCTCATGTTTTCGTAGAGCCTCATCTCCTCTTTCACAGACTGCAAATTTGAATTATCTTTGCTCCTTGATTGACTGTCTCTTCAGTTTTTTACGATGAGGTTCCCTGGTGTATTCCTTTGAAGGTGAATGAGATGCCAATGCAATTCGGCCATGAACTTATCAAAGTCTAACATATCCAAATCCTCATCTTCAGTAGGTTTATTTGCTGAAAAGCCACTATCGTCACTATCAGTGCCGTTGCCAGGGGTTGCAGATAAGGCGGCTTCCACTTCTCTGTCTCTCTTTTTTTTTTTTTTTTTTTTTTTTTTTTTTTTGTCAAGCGAGCAAGCCTCCTCGGTTATGCTATTTTAATGCATTCTAGAAGTGGTTCACCGTCGGAGGTGCAATTCTTGTGGGGTTTCAGCTAGCTTTAGGGCCATATGCGTTTTATTTTATTTATTTTTTGACATTGTCACCGCCGCTCACGGCAGAACCCTTTCAAGGGGTGGGTGTTGAACGCCTCAAAATCCATCTAACGCAAATGTACGCAAGATGAGCACAGACGCAGGCTTAAAGTGAGGGAGATTAAAATTGAGTAGGAAACACAAAAGATGGAAGAGAATTCCACAGAAACAAGGTGGCAGGAAAGAAAAGAAGCACCGCAGCTAACCAGTCTGGAGTTACTAACATCAACACAAAACTCATGTGCCGACACAGCACCTCTTGTGCTACGAGGGCGTCGTAAAGGTGGTTTTACGCGAGTGGATAGTTCCCTCGAGCATTTGCCTCTACAGTACCTATCAGAAAAGGGATAAAGCACCAACATCTTTGCCGCAAATATAAAGGGTCAAGTGAACTAGAAAGCACAACAGTTTTATAAGTCTTTTGGCCTTTGACTCCACCCTATCCAAAAAGCCCCGGATAAAACCAGAGCCCCGCCCCCCACAAATAAGAGAGGCAGTTCTCCATACCAAGGGCGGATTGAAGACCATTGTATAGGTGGAGTAACTGAGAAAGAGGCAAAAAAGTCTCGCATCTAAACAGAACTCCCAGTTTCTTTGAGGCCGCCCTAGCAACCACAGTGATTTGAGGTGTGAGTTTTAAAAAAAATTTTTTGTTTATGTTAAGGCCAAGGATGTTTATATTGTCAACAGGAGAGACGATAAAACCGTCAAAAGAGATAGAAAAGTTAGTGTCTTAGAGAGAGAGATTTGTAGAAGTTGGGTTTTTAAAGTTAAATTTCAACAAGCTTGAGACGACCCAACCCTGAAATTCTAACCAGATCAGCGAGAATTAGAATCGGAAAGATTAAAAAGAGAGGCAATTCTAGAAGTAAAAGAGGAGCAGAATTGAATATGAGTTGAAGAATGAAGGTCAAGTCATCGACATATGAGTGGATGAAGTTAGATGTGCAGGTGAGAAGATCATCGATGAAAAGCAGGAATAAAAGTAGGAAATAAAACAGAACCCTGAGGAACACCACAATTGACAGAAAAAAGAAGAAGTCGCCACCATCTCAAACAACAGCACATTGAGCGTTTTATTTGAAATAAAAGAAAGCTAGACATAAAGTAAGCAAAGAAGAGAAGGAAACCCAAAGGAAGGGGGCTTGGAGAGCAGTTGACGCGTGCCATACCCGGTCCAAAGATGCTTTGATATGTCAAGCGCCACCAAACAAAGTCTGCCCGTAGTTCCTAAGGGCGGACAACCCAATAATCTGTTAAATAGGAAAGTATAATCGCCAGTAGATCTCGAGCACCGAAAGCCGGACTGGTAATCAGAAAGAAGGAAAAGAGAATTCCAGATGATCCTAAAGAAGTGAGTAGTTGAGACTGGTTTCAAAGATCTTCAGAAAGAATACAAGTGAGAGCTTATAGGGCGATAGTTAGAAAGGAACAGAGCAGCATCATTTTTTTCGGAATAGGTTGACCATATGCGCGCTGCCAACACTGAGGGAAAGTGCTAGTATTGAGGCATAGAGAAATTAGTTGAACGAGGGGTGGGGTCAGCACGGAAGCACACTTCCTCAAACTCGGAGAGGAATGCCATCCAGGCCACCAGCCTTCCTAACGTTCATAGATTTCAGGAGCTCATGCACCCGATCAAATGAAATGACAGGTAAAGACATAGGACACCTGAGAGGAGAAGGAGGAAGAGGAATACCAGAATCGTCCCAGGTTGGGAGGATTAAGGAAAATAGGAGGCCAAGAGATGATTGGCCTTTTCAGTTTTGGAGTATTAAACAACAAGAATCCATCAAGCGAATAAGAGGAAGAGGACGGATGATCTTACAGAAGTTGTTAGACGATGTTTTTTGGCAAAGAGGCCAGAGAGATTTGTCAGTAGGAGAATCCAAGGAGGTCAGCGCATTTTCGCTTATTGAAAAGTCCGCTTTGCTCGTCGAAAGAAGTATCCTGCCAATGAATTTCTAGCTGAATGAAAATTGGCAAGAGTGATAGGAGAACGAGAAATTTTTCCACACCCGATAAGCATTGTCTCTAGCCTGAATGGTCAGGGAACTAAGCACGATAGAAACCATAGATTTTGAGGGAAAAAGATATAAGTCCAAGAAAAGAATGAACTTGCTTCATCCATTAACAATTACAATTCCCACTTTATCGGCAAAATCTGAAGCGTTTTAGAGTCAAAGCAGTCAATTCAATTATAGTTAGCATAGAAGCAACGAAATGCCCCCCAATCGGCCCGATCAAAGTGCCAGAAAAACCGCATAGGGCAGGATGGAGATGTTGGAGAGAAAGTATTAAAATTAAGTGATATAAGGTTGTGGTCAGATTTACCGACAGGAGCGAAGGTGGTGTATTTATAGAGAGAAGGACTAGTGGTGAAACATAGGTCAAGTGTGTTCAAGAATCGGTTGGGACGATCCGGAATGTGTGTAGGTTATTTTATCAGTTGCTCCAGATCGTTGAGAATACTGAATGATTCGGCTTCCTCCCAACTAAATCAGACGAGAGGAACCCAACAATTCAGTTTTGTGTACATTGAAATCCCCTAAAATAGAGGACCTCAGTATTTGGAATGAGAAAATATAACAGTCTCGTGAGAAGTAGAAGTATAATCAAAAAGCATGAAAATCTGTTCTGTTATAGGAGAACAGTAAGCAGAAGCATAAGAAATAATTGAGTAGAAGAAGAAAGATTTTTAAGCGCAGCAGAACATCGAAGTTAGGAAGATTTTCCGAGATTCTCGAGACGTTGTTATAGGAATGTTTATATTAACATAGGCACATACTCCACCCTTCAAACGGAAATTATAAAATAAGTTATAGTTGGATATAATAAACGAGTTGAAGAGGATGAATCCTTAGCCATCTGGGTCTCAAGACAAGAAGAGCATAAAATTAGGTTTTAGAGTTAGAGAGGTAGTATTCCATGGATGCAGAGTTAGAGTGCAAGCCATTGATGTTGGTAAGGTCAAAAGAAAGCCACGCCTGTGCAAAATCTGCTATCATACACGCAACACGCACACGCACGCGCAATCACAAAAAAAAACAGACAGACAGAAACAAAATAGACAAAAACCAAAGAAGAAGAAATGAGGAAAATTTATTCGTTACGCTAAAACGCTAAATTTTAAAACGAATAAAACCCTATTTTACATGCAAATATTTCTTAAATATGTAAATTAATCCAACGTTTAAAAAACACTCAACATTTCGTAAATTCTAATGGAATCACCGCTCGTCATGCCCCTCCCTGCACTCACACGCTCTCACGAAATTGCGTACAAAAAAAAATACTATTATCACCTAAAAAAGTAGATAAATCCTGGTATAAAATTTATAATAATGGCTGTCCAAATAGGTAAATTTTACGCAAAAGACCAAGTTGGAGAAACGCTAAAAATCCCTAAGTTAAAAAGGAAATCGAGGAAAAAAAAAAAACATACTTGGTAACTAGCTATCTATAAATCGAAAAAGATTTTAATTATTGAATCTAAAAAGTTTCTCATAATTCTTCCACCCAAAAAGAAAGAAGTATCGGCTAAGTATCGGCCATTTAACCGATAACCGATACGATAACCGATACCATAAAAATGGGCGATACTAACCGATACCGAATACCGATACCGGATACTATCGTACATCCCTAATATATATATATTATTTTTATAATAATATATATATATTATATATATAATATATATATATATATATGAATATATATTTATATATATATAATAATATATATTATATATATATATTGAAAAGTTACTTAGGGACACATGGAACGGGAGGTCGGATAAAAAAAAAAAAATGAATTTTTCCCTCCATGTTCTAGGGGCCAAATGATGGTTTTTGGTTAGGTTCAGCTCAAGTCACCCCTAGGAAAAAAATTCATTTCACCCTAGAACATCTATTTATGTATCATAGAGGCTACCTGTGATTTTTTTTTTATCCAACCTCCCGTTCCGTGTAGCCGTTAAGTAACTTTTACTATAATATATATATATATTCATATATATATAATATATATATTATATATACCGGTATATATATATGATTATATATATACTATATTATATATATATATATATATATATATTATATATATAATCATCATTCTCGTTCCTCCTCTTTTCCAAGATTTTAGTGAGTGTCCCAACATACAGCCAGAAACAAAATTAGTAGAAGATCATGATGTAAGTCGAAAGGAAATGCACCCCTTACTATCCCCTCCCTCCATACTCTTAAGTGAGAGCTCGTCGCTGTCAAAAGAAAACTCACCCTAGGGCTTCACACGGCCGCAACAGATTCTCACTGTGGTTATCTCTTCAAAGTAGGGTTCATACATTGGGCCAGACCCACAATTAGCCTCCTGCACAGAAAGACCACCAATTTACTCGTATTAATGCACACCCTACTCTCTTGCTCTACCCAAACTCGCATTCTTTTCCTTCACTGAACTTGATCCACATATTTTTTTCGGTTCACAAGCCGGTAGATTTCCAGTACACTCACCACTATATATCTGTTTTTACATTTGACCAAACAATTTTAATACACTTTCGTTTATTCTCTCATTTGCGCCTTTCTTCAACACTACACAAACTCCTAACACGTTCATTCCAACATCTTATTTCATTGTTTCCCCTTATTCTCTTCCTTAATCTTTCGCACTTCCTTCCAGAAGAGCTTCCTATTCCCTTGTAAATCCTCATCATACCTTCTTCCAAACTCTTATTTAACTTTTTTTTTCTCCAACCTATGCAACTTTGTTTTTTTTCCTCCTCATATATTTCTGTACACCTTTCTTTTGAGATCTCATCATTGTATTTTACCACATTCAACCACGCCTCTTTTTTTTACTTTTAACTGCTTGCAACACCTTTTCATTTCACCACTCACTATTAGCATTCTTACTTCCCACTTTAGCACATCCACATACTTCTCTTGCACTGCTAACAAAGTCTTCCTTCATTTGCCTTTAGATTTGTTTAGTTTCATCTAGTTCACATTCAACTGACTTATTTGCAGGTGCTCTGAAATGTTTTTCTTAATAACTTTTTTGTTCACTTAGCTTCTCACTTTTAATTCTTCCCCTCTTACCGCCCAATCTCTTTCCTCTCCACCATCAGCATGTCATTTAACTTAGTGTATAATTGTGGTACATCAATTAAAGTATGACATTTTTAAGTATATATATATATATTATAATAATTCCTAATTCTCAGATTGGGAGCGAGGTGTCGTAGCATACACCAGACAGAATAGTAGAAGTAAACATGACGCAAGTCGAAGTCCAGTGAAAAATCTTCCCAATCATAAAAATCCACCATGATGCTTTACAAGACCGCGACGAACCCTTACTGTGGTATCTCGTCAATGTGGGGTTCATACCCTGGGCAAAGCCCACAACCATACCCCCTCATTATATATATATATTATTATAATAGTATATATATATATATATATTATATATATATATATATATATATAATATATTAATATATATATAATATATAGTATATATATATATATATATATATATATTAATATTATATATAATTATATATATATATATATTATATATTATATATATATATATTAGGTAAACATATATAATTTGTTCTTTTAGTAAGTAGTAATGCAGAAATTATACTAATATTGAATCATTATTGCTCCTTACTAGAATGCGTTATTGATGAGACTGGAACAATTAGACTTCGCGCATTACCCTATACAACTTGAACTTAAGATGATCAACAGATACGTGGGTGAAAAAATTAAGGACCTCCTAAAGCTGAGAGTGAGAAGTAGTTTTGCTTTCCAACAGAAAAAGGTATTGTATTTTTCATATTTGTTCTTTAAATTGATTTATATTTTTGCCGTTTTCGCTGTACATTCTGAATTACAATTGTTTCAGTGTATGAAGATTATCTTTAGTAATTTTATTATTTTCCTTCGCTTACAGAGGGAGCAACCTGACAACTTTTGCTGCAATACAGCTGACAAATTTGAAATTCCAAGCCGTCTCCAGGATTTCATCGCTCAATGGAAATTTTTTTATTTAAAAAACTACCTTGCAGTTCAAAACAGTCATCCAGAGTACCGTTTTTGTCTGTATTTTCATTTTTATTTCAAAATTATGATAAAATTTTAATTCTCAATTTCCGGTGCATGTTTGAGCACCCTACTCCCAGTTATGAGAAAGCAAGGAACACGATTATATATATATATATATATATATAATATATATATATATATATATATATATATATATGTATTTTTTAGTGTATATATAATAAATATATATATATAAAATATATAATATATATATATATATATATATATATATATATATATATATATATATATATTTATCCTTAAAAGGCCTTATATAAAGATAAGAATTATAAGGTGAACTGTAGGAAGTATAAGGAATTTGGTTATTGAGTGATGTGGTTGAAAGAGTACGTCGAGGGACTGATTGACGAATAACAAGGTGCATTTTGAAGTGGTAGAGGATGTGTAGATCAAATTTTTACATTGAAAAAAATGAGAGAGAAGAATAATTTGTATTTAAGTTTTATGGACTTGCAACAGGCGTATGAGAGGTTAAATAGGGAAATTCTGTGGCAGGTGTTGGTGGTAGGCTTCGGAATGGAATCAAAATTATGTATGTATAGCGATAGTAAAGAGTGTGTCAGAATAAATAGAGTTGAAAGCGATTGGTTTAATATTAATAGCAGAGTGAGGCAGGGATGTGTTATGTCTTCTTGATTATTTAATTTTAATATGGATGGGGTTATGAAAGAATTTGGGTTAGGGGTGGCATTGGAAGGTGTTAGAATGAAAGAGAGTGGAGGGTGCCCTGTTTATTGTACGCGGATAATTTAGTTTTGCATGACGAATCGGGGGAGAGTTTAAGAGGATTGGCAGAGGGGTTTGGCAAGTTGTGTAAAATGAGGGGTTTGAAAGTAAATGTAGATAAGACTAAGGTTATGGTAGAGAGTGAGGAGAGTCCGCGGTGTGAAGTCATGTAGAGAGAGGATAGTCCACGGTGTGAAGTCATGTTAGATGGTGAGCGATTGGAACAAGTTTCCGAGTTTAAATATTTAGGATATATGTTGGATGAAAATGGAACTGATGATTCAGTTTGTTGTAGAAAAGTTGTGAATGGTGCAATGAAATTCTTGGTGGATGTAAAAGGATATCTTGAACCCGCTAGGGTTTTGCATGAGGTTATATTGTTACCTGTGTAATGTATAGTAGTGAAACTAAGGTATGGAACAAGAGGTATAGATCTTGGGTACGATGAGTTTAGGTGTAAAAAGACTTGATAAAATGAGGAATGAACGCATTAGGAAGTTCTGTGGTGTGAAAAAAGGCGTACGAGAGTACATTTAGCTGGTTTGGTCATATGGAAAAGATAAATAATAGTCGGTTTGTTAAGCAGATGTATAGTGGAGAGTGTGCTTGAAATCGACCGGCTGGAAGTGGATCAAGTCAGTAAAGGAATGTGAGTTTGGCAAAGGCGAGAAGAAAGGTGAATAGTGGAGTTTTGTGAGGTGGTATGGTTGTGGGACACCTGGTCCAAGGGTTGAACCCTACATTGACGAGATACCACAGTGAGAGTCCGTCACACTCTCGTGAAGCCCTAGGTTGAAATTTTTTCTGGACTCCTACGAAGTTTCCTCAAACTTAAGGATAAGAGGATGGCCTTTTTCCTTTTAGATTTATGTCACGCTCTACTACTTTTCTGTTTTCGGTGTATGCTGCGCATCTCGCCCTAAATCAGGGGAAAGGAGATAGTTTATATATATATATATATATATATATATATATATATATATATATATATATATATATATATATATATATATTATATATATATATAATATATATATATATATATATATATATATATATCTATATATATATATATATATTATATATATATATATATATATATATATATATATATCTTTCTTTCTTCTTCACCTTCCCTCTTTGCCCCAAGATGGGGGTAAGGTGCTGTACAAGCATCGGAAAAGAAAAGCAGTAGGAGAAACATGACAAACGTCGAAAGAAAGCCCAGCCTTACCGCCTCCCTCTGTACCAGTTATTGTGAGAGCTCGTTCACAGACAAGAAATCCACCTAGAGCATCAATGGGACCGCGACGGACCCTCACTATGGTAAATCGTCAATGTAAAGGGTTCATCCCCTGGCCCAGGTGGGCCACATACCATGCCCCCATACAAAACCCCCGCCATTCTCTCCTATCCATGCACCTTTATTCTCGCCTCTGCCAAAATCTAACATTTCTCTCCTTCAGACATTCCGTTTACGCCGACTCAAATCCACTTTCTCTTCGTCCCTCCCCAGTCCGTCGATTCCCAGCACACTCAACCACTATACATCCGCTTAACCCAACCGACTATCATCCATCCTTTCCACATACCAAACCATCTCAACGTACTTTCATTTATTCTCTCATTTACCCCTTTCTTCACACCACACAACTCTCTAATACGTTCATTTTTAATCCCATCATTCTTCTGAAGTTTAACATACCGCTAAGATTTGTCCATCTGAACACATTAACTTTTAGATCTACTTCTTATTCCAGACCATAGTCTCACTACCATTAACAATAACACAGGTAACAAACATACCCTCATGTAAGACTCCTTAGCACACTCAAGACTTAGTCCCTTTACAACCACCAAGGATTTAATTGCACCAGCCACCTTCCTACCATTCACAACTTTCCTACAACACTCTGCGTCGTCCGTTCCCTTTTCATCCAATAAACAGACTAAATATTTAAAACTCAGACACTTGTTTCTAGCTGCTCACACATCTAACATAATTCAACACTGAGGAAGTGTCCTAACTCACACCATAACCTACTCTTAATCCACGTTTACTTTCAAGCCCTCCTTTTACACACCCTCTGCCAAATCTCTCTTCTATCAATCCTCTCAATCTCTTCAGATTCGCCACCACAGAACAAATCATCCGCCATAAATAATCAGGTAGGGCACCCTCACTCAACTCCATTCTCCACCATTCTAACAACCATTTCCTGCCATCCCCACCTGCAAATTCTTTCATACCCCCATCACATATACAAATTGAATAACCAAGGAGACATAACACAACCCTGTCTTAAACTCCGCTATTAATCCTAAACCAATCACTGTGACACCTTTATTTCTTACATAGGATTTAGTAATCTACACACACGCCTTTGTCTTTCGTCTCAAGAACACCTATTTACCAACACCAATATATCACTAACACCTGCCTAAGAGCTTCCCTATTAATCTCTATCATATCGGCCTGTCTGCAAATCCATAAAACTAAATACAATTTATTCTTCTTCTCGCTCATTTCCTCAATCATTTGTTTTAATTGTAAAGATTTGACTCACACATCCTCTACACTTCCTAAACGCACCTTGTTCTTCACCAATCAGTCCTCAGTCACTCGACCGCACTCTTTCGACCCAAAATACGCAGCATATACCTTCCTACAACACTCCAATAAACTTTATTCCCTATAATTTCTACAGTTCCACTTTTCTCCCTTACCCTTATACAAGGGTACTATTAACGCTCTCCTCCAATCCCTTGAACTAATACCTCCATCAAACGCTTTATTACACAACTTCCAAATCCAATCAATCACCATCTCGCTCCGTTCTTTGATCATTTCAATAGTAATTTCAATCTATACCTGCAGATTTACGCATTCTTCAACTTTCTCACCCTACCCATTACCTCCTCCTTACTAATAACCTCAATCCCCAAAATACCTATTCCTTCTTGCACATCAAAACCGCACACATTCACTACACCTCATCATTACTGTTATATTGGTGCAGATTTTCGAAGTGTTCTTTTTACACCACACTCCCTCACATCCATTTCATCAAGTTACAAAAGACACCATCCCTATTATTTTATTCTAAGCAGATACCCTTTATTATATTCTTAACCTTTCGCGCTTCTTCCAGAAGAGCTTCCTATTATCTTGTAAGTCCCATCCTCATTCATCCTCCTTGCAAACTGTTCATTTACCTCTTGTTTACTCCTACGTATACACCTTTTTAGCATTATATATATATAACTATATATTATATATATATATAGTATAATATATATATATATATATATATATATATATATAATATATATAAATATATTATATATATTATTATATATATATGCAACAGGCGTATGATAGGATTCAATAGGGGAAGCTCTATGGCAGTGTCAAGTAATTTAGTGATATATAGTGTAGGCTTCTGAATGGAATCAAAGTTGTATGACGATAGTGAAGCGTGTTGTAAGAATAAAATGTGTCAAAAGTGATTGTTAAATTAAATAGGCGGAGTGGAGGCAGGGATGTGTTATGTCCCCTTGGTTATTCAATTTGTATATGGATGGGTTATGAAAAAAATTAGAGATGGGGGTGGCAGAAAATGGTGTTAGAATAATGGAGAATGGAGGCGAGTGGAGGGTGCCCTAAACCTATTATATGCGGATGGATCTGGTTTTGTGTGGTGAATCTGAAAGAGTTTAAGAGGATTGGTAAGAGAGATTTAGCAGGGTGTGCAAAAGAGGGAGGGGTTTTGAAAGTAAATGTAGATAAGAGTTAGGTAATGGTTGTGAGTGAGGATAGTCCCTCGTGGGAATTTTTGTTGATGGTGAGCAGCTGGAAACAAGTGTCTGAAGTTAAATATTTAGGATATATGTGGATGCTGAAAAGGAAACGGATGATGCACAGTGTAGTTAGGAAAGTTCTGAATGGCAGGAAGGTGGCTTGGTGCAATTAAATCGTTGGTGATGTAAAGGGATTAAGTCTTGAGTGCGCTAGGGTCTTACATGAAGGGTATGTTGTTACCTGTGTTAATGTAAGTAGTGAGACTATGGTCTGGAATAAGAGGTATAAGAATCTAAAGTTCAATGTGTTCAAGTGGACAATCTTAGGGGCGTGTTAGGTGTGAAAAAAGAATTGATAAAATGAGAATGAACGTATTAGAGAGTTTTATGTGGTTGGTGAAAAAAGGGGTAAATGAGAAAATAAATGCGAAAGTACGTTGAAGATGGTTTGGTCATGTGAGAAAAGAATGAATGACAGTCGGTTGAGCGGATGTATAGTGTGAGTGTGTTGGGAAATTGCGACCGGCTGGGAGACCGAACAAAAAGTGGATTGAAATCAGTAAAGGAATGTCTGAAGAGAGAAATGTGAGTTTGCAGAGGCGAGAATAAAGGTGCATAATAAGGGAGAATGGCGGGGGTTTTGTGAGGGGGCAGGTTGTGGCCACCTGGGCCAGGGGATGAAAACCCTACACTTGACGATATGCCATAATGAGGGTCCGTCGCGTCCCGTGAAGCTCTAGGGTGGAATTTTCTGACTGCGACGGAAGAGTTCTCACTAATAGGTATTGGAGGGGGCGGTAAGGCGGGCTTTCTTTTCGAACCTTGTCATATTCTTCTACTACTTTTCTTTTCCC
>JABUQX010062077.1:0-10000 GCA_015478945.1 Trachelipus rathkii
GGCACAGATAAACCGAGATTGCCAGAATAGTGAGGGAGGGGATTGGCAAGATACTCCACCATCAATAAAAAATAAAATAGAGCAATTGCATTAATGAAACAAATCGGCCATGATTCGAATTTGACTTTTTTTAATGTTAAAGGATTCTTTTTTTATGTTAACAAATTATTTTCGTTCAAGCTTTCCACCAGATGTCCATGTCGCCAAATTTCCGGACATTGGCGAATCAATGTACGAAATTTACTCTCTAGAAGATTTTTCAGATTGCACGAAATTAAGAGTGTGGTTCTTTGAAATAAAGATCAAGAAAAGTTCAATAAAAAAAACAGTTAAGAAAGTTAAGGAGGTTAAGGAATGGAAGGGGTCAATTTTGTGTGAGGGGGTTGTTAGTTTAATTGTTTATAACGGAGTAAAAAAATATTAATATTGCGTAAGATTATGACCAGTAGAGTAGAGAAGAAGGAGAGAGAGAGAGAAGAGAGATGAGATGATGAGAGAGAGAGAGAGATAGAGAGAGATGGAGAGAGAGAAGAGAGAGAGGGAGTGATCAAAGATAAGCTGGTTTTAGTTACCATTCCAATTATAGTTACTATATCATGATACTTTTATTCTTGATTATAGTAGTGATATATATTATGATGTTTTAGCTAGTTATATATTTATTATTTTATTATTATTATAGTATATGATCTATATGGTTTGTTTTATTGTTAGTGTATTATATAGGGGTTTTTATATAATATATATATATATATATATTTATTATTATATATATTATAGAATTTATTAATAATAAGTTATATGTTATAATATATATTATAATAGTTTTCAAATAGTATATATATATATATACGTATATATATATATATATATATATATAATATATATATATAGTATTATACACAATATATATATTATTATATATAGATATCTATATATATATTAATTATATATATATATATAATATATCAAAGAGGTGGCTACTCTAAGCTTCACTTTATAAGTTCGTCTATTTTATCCATCTGACGCTAGTCCGTCTACGAGCGTGAGATCATAATACTCAGAAATACCGGTGGCGGATAACTAGCGGAGGTGCGTGAGTCCGTACTAGGAAATTAGCTCAGTGACTTGACTTACGTTGCGTGTATATAAATAAATAAGGGTTTCCGTGAGCTCTTTATTTGTTTTTCACCGCCCATCCTTTTAATAAATGAAATTATATAGTTTATCATTATTAAGAATTCTTATTGTTATAATAAAAAGAAATATATATTTTTATATCAGGGATGGCTAATTTTAGTGATCTTTTTTATTGATTTTTGTTAAAAAATAAAAATATAGTGATTTTATATTTAATTATTTTATTATAATTTTTTTCTATTTTTCATAGATTCGTCACTAGTCACGCGAGTATATATTTATAGTAAATTGAGCATGAATTTATAATTTTATCGCGTGATACTGTTACCGATCTCAAAAAACTCAACAATTATATAAAATAAAATCCAAAATAATACACTAAATTGTTATTATTTATTATTATAAAAATCAAAAAAAATCAGCTAAAAATTAGCCTCCTTATAGTATATTTATTTATAATGATATTTATATACTAATATATATATATATATTTTTAGTATAAGACTTATTGTTTTTTAATAATAAACTTCCAAATAACTCGATAATACGGCATCTCTTTATAAAATCGGGTACTCCATATATTCAAATATACCATGCTCTCACAAATTGAGATAATATATAAGTATTGAATCAGTGAGAATCATGTGAGGTACTTTATTTCATCTATAATATCTATATTACATTATTGTTAAGTTTTATAAACAATTTTCCTATAATTCTGGGACCTGATTTTCTTAATTTTGTGTTTTTTTTCTAGTATTCCTCTATAATTACATAATTCTGTGTAATACCGTAGGTTTTCTCTCATACACTGAGACGATAATCTATTATTCATATTTTGTGTTTACACTTTATATAAAAATATCTACGAGGAAAAATATGAAAATTTGCGGTAAAATGTATAGGTTGTTATATAATAATATAAAATAATAGTTTAAAATCTTTTTATTTTTGGTGTATTAGTTATTGTATTTCTGTTTATTTTAGTATTTTTATACGTTCATTATCATATGACTAACAATACTATTTTTTTTGTATAGCTATTTTATTTCCTCTTTTATGTCAATATTATAGGCTTGAGGGAAATATATGCTCTATATACTATTATTAACTATTTTTTATGTATGATTATTATTTATTTATTTATTATTATAGTTATACTACTAGTAAATATATAATATATTAGTGTTCAATGTTATAAAATACCTGTAAGTATATAATAATATGATATATAATAGTTACATAATTATATTATATTATTATATACTATTATATAATATATGATTTATATATATATATTATTATATTATTATTCTTAATTATATATATTATATTATATACTATTATATTATATTATATATATAATATAGTATATTATATATAGTATATTCATAGTATATATATATGATAATATATATATAGTTATATAGTTATAAAACATATTATATTCATATATATTATATATATTTATTTTTATATTATATATTATTACATTAATTGTGCATTATAATATTATATATATACTAATTATATATATATTATTTATACTTATATAATTATATTTATATAGTTATATATAATGTATTTTTCTACTATTTTTATTTGATTATATATATATATTAGTTAATTTAGTATATAGTTGTTTGGTATATCAATAATATTAATTGTATTATATGCAACATAAATATTTGGAACAATCTATTATGATTATTTGAACATATATATAATAATACTTATCAAAATATTTACAATATTTAAAGTACTGAAAAAACGGTTCTATGTCTCTCTATTAATTAAGGGTTAAAGATTCTTATGTTCATAATCTGAAACTATATTACCGAAATTCAGCCGTTATGAATTTTTTTTTTTTTTATTTTTTTTTTTTTTTTTTTTTTACATGATATACTATTATTAACCATCACTAGGGGCAATGCTCTTTGCAAAAAGGAGGAGGGTTCAAAATGAATAAATAATATAAATAAGATATGATATAATAAAAATACATTAATGTGATTAAATAATTATAAATATTTAATAATGGAAGTAACTCAATCATCACTCTAGACCCATTGCCTAAGTCAATTCCCTCAAGGTGGGCCGCAGAATTATATTATAGCGCGTGACTTAAATAGAGGAAGCGATTAAGATTTGCGGAGGTAAAAATAAATCAGTAAGGTCAAGGAGTTCCCATAAACCAGATTGATGGCTGGAGTAAGAAGGAGGTACACCTATATACGAGTGTGATACCTTGATGTCACTCTATCAAATATTACACTTTAGACAATTTTCATGAGAGAATTACAGGCACCTCTTGTGTATACGAGGTGCAGATACCGTTAAGTGGTGGAGGAATGCTAGCGGATCAATTCTCTTTGCTATGGGGTGTTGTATTCAAGGCTTAGACCTGCGCCGTTGTAATTACCTACTAGATAAGAGTATAGGCGCATCGCTTGGCGATTTCAGCTGACGTCGATCTAGATAAGAGAAGACGGGTAAGGGAGTCAGAGAGTATGGGACAGCTGGCGGTAGGTTTATGTATGAGACTGCGTTCTTTCGTTTGTTAGTTTGCTTTAGCTTCAAGTCTTCTACTTACTCAACGTTTTATGGAGGGTTTGTGGAATATACCGGATTGGACCAAATGTTGTGTTCCGGTTTAGTGTATAGATGTTTGGATTTTATGAGGGTTAGATAAGTTATACTGTGTCGAGTATTGAGCATGGTTATTACGTGTTTGGTGATGTACGTGAAGTGACTTAAATATCCTGTCTATGATTAAGTACTTGAGTAGGATTCTTAGTTGTATGTGAAGTGATGCCGTGATTGATTATGATACATAAGTTCTTTCTCGCTGATTTCCTTAATTTAATATTATATTTCTTATAATATTTCAATAAGTATTTCATAAGGTAATTACAACTGTATATAACTAAGGATTTGATATTTATTTAATTTATGAACTATTTATTTATTTCCTTAAATCAAACGCATATTATAATATAAATGCGGAATTTTGTTATTGTGTAAAGAGTTTTAGTCAAAACAAAATGAAATTTCTTCTGATGGCTTTTGTCGCTTCACATTTTTATTTAATTTAAAACAATTATATTTATAATAGTATTTATAATATTATTGTACAGATTGTATAAGGAAATTTTGTCTAAAAGTTTTATTCCCACCGAAATATTAATATTATATTTATATATATATTTATACTTATATATTATTTTTATATTTATTATTAGTATATATAGTTTGAGCTTAATGAGTAGGATGGTTACTTAGTTGTTATTTAGTTTGTTCGTTGATAAGTGATTATATAGTATTAAGCTGTATGTTTTATATATAATATCTTACTCTGATATATATTCATTGTGGGGTGTAATGTTGGTACTAGAATAAGATTACTGGGTCAGTAAGTATGAACTATATCGTAGAAGTCTTTTCAAATGAGCTGGGCGTCGTGAATTTAATTTAGATGAAGTTCGTAAATATATGTTGAAGCTAAACAATCTACATTTATTTATCAGTGTCTATTTTTTTTTATTTTTCATTTATCTTATTCATTTGGACAAAATTTAGAAGTTTTTTATTTTTTTTTATTTTCTCCGTCATTTAGGGGGTCTGTTCGTACTGCTGAGGTGTGACATGGTGTATTATGTATATATAAGGTTAGGTCGTCAGAATAGTACCCTATATAGATATGAGTTATATTATACCCCGTCTAACCAATAATAACGCGGAGACTCAAGAGCCAGTACGATCCTGGTTTCATTTATTTTTCTAGGTATTATAATAACTACATCTATGGTATTTTATATATATTATACCTTTAGATTAAAGTATATACGCATAAGGTGTAAAGGGATATAGTAAAATCTATGTAGATTTTGTGTCCCGTCTTATTTAAAACGTACAGGAATACGGTTCCATACGTAAGACAAATCGGCCACAAACGATGGTAAGGAAGTTCGGGGTACTCTACTCGAGGAGACCTCCGGTCAGCGTCCTCGAGCCACACTAATGGAGAAATTAAAAGAAAACTTTATAGATTTATCGATGAACTAAAAGCAAAATTAAAAAAATTAAATAATTCGCACGATGATTTTTTAGGTTCAACATATATTTAAGAAACTTTTTATTTCTAAATAGAAGTTCTTTGAGAAAGTCTTATAGTTTTTACCGTTGGTTATTAATTATGTGCAAATTTTGATTTCTTCTACGTACTATATAGTCTATGAAATTATGATTGATGTATATGTAAGTATTATCTATATATATATTAGTATACTATTTATCATTATAGTATATATATATATTAATATATATATAATATATTATATATATACTTAGTATTATATATATTTATATATATATTAATATTAGTATATAAGTGTATGAAGGCTAGAGGTGGGTCTTCTTTTCGCACCTTGCGGGGTCAATAATTCTTGTCTATACCCTCTTTGGTCTCTTCTGGCTAAATCTACTTTTTTCGCCTTTCTTTGGCTTTTTCAATCTTATCGCTGCAACGTTGGTAGCGATAGGCAATTATTTTTTTTTAACAATTTAACGTTTTCCCTGAGAAACAAACAATCGCTGTGGTTTTTTGCAATGGTGGCGGCACATGTGTGGAAGACTTGAAGATGTGGCATGGCAGTGGTGTTTCGCGGCTAACGACCAAGCGAGTACAACCGTACTGGGGCAACGTCCAACAGCATAATGGCGAGTTGATAACATTGACAAATTAGGTCGCAATGACTCGATAAGGAAGTGTCAATTGAAATCTCGAATATAATACATACAAATTATAACTGGTGCAAGTGTTTTTATATTTAGGTTATGTATAGTAGATTATTAATTTTTGATTACGGACTAATTATTTTGCTTACATGTAGTAGGGTAGTTGTTGTTTATTGAGGTAATATGTTGTTTCTTATTCTTAATTATGTGAATTAATGAGGGATCTGGATTACGTAGCATTTTAAGCGCATCAAATTTCGGACTTTCTGCAGAATGAACTTATAAAGTATACAGAAATTGCTTCCTAGTCATTTGATGTGGCGCATTTGATTCATTCTAGTAACAATAACACTTGATGCTCATGAAGGCATTACGACGCTAGATATATCCCGTTAGTTAAATTTATATAAGACAGTTGGTGCTTATGATACCGCCGTGTAATTTTTTATTATTGTGTTAATAAGGCTTAAAAGTAACCTTGTTTGCATTGTGTCTGCTTCGTCCCGTGCAATTCGGTGTTTATGCAAGCGTGCCGACCTGTATCAGTACTCGCGACTTGATGACTTTTTCATTTCCATCACACATCCTTTATTGTCAGGGCAAATCTCAAAAAAAAAACCCGGAATAATCGAAATCTAAAAAGGAGTTATCTAACATTTTTATCCTATTTTTCCAATGTAACGGAGATCCTAAATCCAGGCACAACGGCCTGGAATTGAACTGACTTTTTAGGTATCCCGATCTGTAACACCGCCCATTGTTATATAATCTTATACCTATTATAATAAATAATATATACTATTACATCACCAATATATATTTATCAATATATTATATTAATTATTTATATATATAGTATTTATATATATAATATATCTATTTAATATATATACTAGTATTATATATATATAATATCTATATAATAAAGTATTTTATATCGTATATCTATATATATATATATAAATGATCTTATAGTAGTATATCATATATCCTTATTGGATTAATAATTATTATATAATATATATAATATATCATATAAATACTATATATATATACTATACCGGGGTCTGGACACCCGTTCTATCGTGTATTAATATATATTAATGATTTGGATAGCAATAGTAATAGTAGTAAAGCAGTACATTCTATTTATATAAATATCTATATATATCACATATACTATATATTATATATTATAATATATATATATATATATATATATATAAATATTATATATATATATTAATATATATATAATATATTATATATATATATATATATATATATATATATATATATATATTTAATATATAATATATATATATATATATTATATGATATCAATATATTATATATTATATATAATATATATATATAATAATAAATTTATATAATATATATATTATATTATACCGTATATATAATTATATATATAATATTATATAATTTATATATATTATATATATATATATATTTATATATATATATCTATAATATATATACATACACTTTATTCAGAATAAAAAGAATGATGTGCACTGCTTAAATTCACGTTACACAATATTGCAAGAAAATAATTATACTATATATATATTATATATATATATATATATTATATATATAATATATATATATATATATATATATATATATATATATCATATATATATTAATATAATATATATATATAAGTGTCGCTTATGTTCGTATTTGATGTAAAGAATCGCTATGCCTGCTTAGGAATTATTTCAAACTGCGTTATTTAGAGGTTACACATTATGCCAATGAAATATAATTATTATTATTATTATTATTATTATTATTATTATTATTTATTATTATTATTATTGATTATTATTAATTATTATTATTATTATTAATTATTATTATTATTATGATTATTCAATATATTATTCATTATTATTATTATTATTACTTATTATTATTATTATTATTATTATTATTATTATTTATTATTATTATATTATTTTTATTACTTATTACTATATGAATATTTATATATAAATATATCTTATATATATATATCTGAATTATATATTTTAGTATATATATATATATATATATAATATTATTTATATTATATATATTGATGTTAAATATATATAAATATAGTATATCTAGTTAGCGACTGTCCATGACTCTTTTACCTACTCAGTGGTGTGGCTCTTTCTTTTCTCTCTCTCTCCTCTTAAAATATTCTAACCAATTCTTCAGTAGATTTTTAGACTAATTACTAGCTGTGATTTTTATTTATTAGGTATAGTTTATATACTTATTTGTTGTATATATATATATTTAGTTTGTTGTGTATTTTACTTTATTGTAGTTTTTATGTAGTGTGCTGTTGGATGAGTAGCTTGATGTCTTGCTCCTCTATCAATTAAAGATCGTGTCTGTGTGCGGGTGTGTATCTAAACGTTTTTCTATAGCTGGGTTCCCATGATTAACTTAATTATTTAAAGTCCTAATCTCAAGAGTTCCTTTGTGTGCGTACAGCCGGGTCTTTCCGGAGTTCGGTGCATTTGCTGATTATTAGGCATGGGATAGTATTTCTGGTCTCGCGCCTATTTTAGTTTTGAGATTGTGTGGGTTTTAAAGCTGGTGTACTTTGTATGATTAGCGGATTGTTTTGTGTCGTATTCTTTTGATCCTTTTGTGTGGTTTCGTTTTATGATATTTGCATAATCTTTTTAATTGATTAATTATGTGATTTGTATTGATTTGTTTCATTTGTTATTTTGTTGAGCAACTTGTGTTTTTTGTCTGGTGTCTCTATATAAAAAGAAATTAAAGAGAATTTTGATTCGTAACATTATAAGTGTTGTGCCTAGAAAAATAAGGTTGTGTTTCTTATTTGATTTGTAATCGGGTTTTGTTCGGCTGAGCACATGGTGACACGAGTGTGCTATTTGAGTCGCTACCTTCTGATATATATATATAATATAGTATATATATATATATATATATATATATATATATAGTATTATATATATATATATATATCTATATATATATATATATATATATATATATAATATAATTATTTTATATTTAAATTATATATATAATATATCATATATATAATATAATTATTATTTATATATATTATATATATATATATATTATATATATATATAACTATATATATATACTATATATTATATATATATATATATAGATTTATATATATATCATATATATGATATTTATTTTATTTATATATATATATATATTATATATATATATATATTATATATATATATTATATATATATATATATATCATATATATATATATATATATATAATATTATATATATATTATAAGAGGTTGACTCCAGGAAGAAATCAAGCTAAAATGTAATCGGTAAATATTCTATACTTTTAGGGTAAATACTTACAATAGTAGGGTAACTAACCTAACCTATTACCTAACCTAACCTAACCTAACGTCTAACCTAACTAACCTCACCTAAATTAACCTAACCTAATATTAACGGGGTCAACCTCTTATAAATGTCTAATTATATATATATATATTTTATTATATATATATATTATATATATATATATATATATATTATTATATATACTTTTATATTATATTAATATATATATAGGTGTTGGGTACCTTCTCTTCTGTTAGATCTAAAGGAGCCAGTAGCACGTAGGATAAAGTGTCCTTATTTAACTGAGAATTTTTAAAGTAATTATCTAAAAAAACAACTTGCTGAAAGCTCCTCGTATTCCAAAGTAAGAATTGAGGTCTAAATCAGACCAGGGAGATTTTCTACAAATAAGTATACCAAGATGATGTATCACAAATTGACGTGCTAGGATAACTGGGAAAAAGATAGGGTGTTGGAGATGTGTTAAGCTTAGAAGTGTAGTTTCCTCTATATGTGAAGGAATTAACGCAGACGTGCCTGAAAGGTAAATTTTTGCAAAATACTACAAAAACCTGTATTGACGAGGTGACAATGGAACGGATATGGGTGCTGGAACGCAAAATAATTTTAAAGTTCAAAACTCGGCACTCCTTATATCTCATGGTTACAAATAGGTGATCTATCGGTTCACCTACTCACACTCAACGCACCATA
>JABUQX010062077.1:15000-61218 GCA_015478945.1 Trachelipus rathkii
TTATTATTTATTATATTAATATTATTATTATTAATTTTATTATTAATATTTATTATTATTATTAAATATTATTATTAAATATTATTATTATTATTATTATTATTTATTATTATTTTTATTATTATTATTAATTATTATTATTATTATTATTATTATTATTATTATTATTATTATTATTATTATTATTATTATTATTATTATTATTATTATTATTATTATTATTATTATTATGCTATTATATTGTATTGATTATTAATTGATTATTATTATTATTAAATATTTTTATTAAAGTTTTGGATTTCACTTCCAAGGTTCTAAATATTATATGTTTTTTGTATAATTGATTAAAGTTTACCAAAATAATTTATGATATAATTACAACAAAAGTAGAAAACATATTTGCATTTATTTTTTGATGCGTTTCGTCTCTGTACGTGAGACATCTTCAGATGAAAGTTTTTTGTAAGCAAATTGATATATACAATAATTAAATTAAATAATGTTAAGTTTAACTGATAATTTCATCTAAATTTTACTGTTTAATATCAGGTCTACGAGTTTGATGTAGAAGCCTTTACGCATCTTAAGTTCTGAGCCTTCACAACGATCCGTATAGATATTAGTAAAATGTGTGAAACATATTACCTATGCTGATTGACCATGTGTTGTTTGGAAATGTGCAAAGATTTTACTGGGATTGTAGCGTTGTTGATATTCCCTATCCGACAATATATTCGTCTTGTAACAATATATGTGGGTACAGTCTGACTCAGGGCAGTTAAAATTGTACCTACGTGATGGTTTTCGCAAATTTATTTTGCTGATTTAATTTTGTTTTTGACTTTATTATTGCACTCTAATTTTTGAGATGTCTTTAGTTTTGAAGGTGGTGTCATCTATATTATGCATGGTACTTCTTCCTCCTATTTGAACGTCTTATAGCATTGAATTTTGAAGAAGAAATTTTTCGAATTTTTCAGGTTATTTTTACTTCCTTTATTATATAATTTTGCAAGGTTTCT
Organism: Trachelipus rathkii; assembly: GCA_015478945.1. NCBI lineage: Eukaryota > Metazoa > Arthropoda > Malacostraca > Isopoda > Trachelipodidae > Trachelipus > Trachelipus rathkii. Next base: position 16,023 of record JABUQX010062077.1, read on the forward strand.
ATTAATTAAATTTCAACTGAATATTGTGAATGATCACAGTTAATTGAATTTTACTTAATGATGCAAATTTCTTCTCAAATTGTCCAACTTGAACACCGTTGTATGCCGGTAAACAGAGTTTTATGAATAGATTCTTTGCAAATAATAATAATAATAATAATCAATATAATAATACATAATAATAATAATAATATCAATAATAATACATAATAATAATATAATAAAATCAAATAATATAATAATGAGAGTAATGTAAAATAACAATAAAAATAAAATAATATAATAAAATAATAATAATTATATAAAAAAAATATAATAATACTCATTATACTAAAAACATATTAGTAAGTCTTAAATAATAAAATACTAAATGCTAAATACTATAATAAATAATAAATTCTAAATAATAATAATAATAAATAATATATAATAATAATAATAATAATACTATAATAATAATAATAATAATAATAAAATATAATATAATAATAGTAAATAAAAAAAATGTCAGAGTAATAATATTTTTATATCTTCTTTTCTTATTCTTCTTCTTCTTCTTCTTCTTCTTCTTTACTTTTTGATCTGTTGTGGATATTCTTCTTCTTCTTCTTCCTTCTTACTTTTCTCTTCTTCTTCTTCTTCTTCTTCTTCTTCTCTTCTTTCCTTCTTCTTCTTCTCTTCTTCTTCTTATTACTATCCAAAATTTTTCCAGTTATTCAGTTAGGTTTAGAGTATTAAAATTATTTTAATTATTTATTTTTATTACTTTATTATGATTTATTATTATTATTATTATTATTATTTTCATATTAATAATTATTACCAACATTATTATCAATATCACATATATCATCATCAATTATAGCAGTAAACATTTATGGTATAAATTGACTAATAATCATTATCATTTTAATTATCATTAACTTAAATTATAATTAATAAGTGGAATAATTATTTAGTATATTCTAATGAAAAAATCTTATCTGTTTATCATAGTCTATTTATTATATTATTAATTGTTAAATTAACTATATAAATGTAATAATTATTAATATTATTAATTTAGTTATTATTTATTTAAATATTTTATATTAAATTATTTTTAAATTATTGAAAGAATTAATAACTTAACTCATATTACTAAAATGTTTATACCTATTTATTATAGCCTTTGTATTAATATTAGCTTGTTGATTTATGAACTTTCTCATCCTTATGTTTAACGTTTAAATCAATGAAATCAATGAACTGTCTTTATGCCCCAAAGTCTAATTAAACAATTAGCTTTATATTTCTGTGGAATTAACTGCCTTATGGATTAAGAAGTCTTCTTATATAACTTTCTAAGAAACATTGCCAGGTGAGTGGAAATTGTAATGTCAATATAGATTTAATGATTAGCTGGAAGTTATTAATGTTATTTATCATATAGACCTAATTTACTAAATAAAAATGTGGATATTCATGATTCATGAATATATAAAGATAAATACATATAATACTTACCGTTTCCAGTTGTTCGTGGCTGCATTTCAATTGTGATATCCCAAGTGTAGTTACCAATAGGACCCCTCACAGCAGGACTCATCTTCTAGGGTGAGTACCTGTAAAATATTAAAAATCAAAAATGATAATTTAGATAAATTAAATTCAATAAGGGAAAACCTGGTGAAGACGTAACTCACCTATGTTTTGTGTCTTTCTCAGGGTTCTATTTTTGGAGTCTTCTATTTTTGGGTTGCATTTGCTCGACTTCGTTGTGGCGAAGTGTTTTAGCAGTTCCTAATTTCCGAGTCTTACTTCGGAACTAAATCAGCTCTTATGGTTGATATTTCATCCCGCATCTAAGATCTGAAAATACTTTAATAAATCTGGAAAATTGTGTGTCGTCTTAATAGAATTTCGTCTCTCACGAAATTCGTTGTGATAAGTTTGTGTTAATTTTGAACTGAAAAATAAAAACTGAACATATAAAATAAGATAAGTTAAATTATTTTTGTGAAATGATACAAGTGATTATTAGGGCTATCAATATTATTTAATTTGCAGAATCTATAATGAATGATTTTACATATGGAATTGTGTTTTCCTGTATATAGTCCCATATGTAGCAGGGTTATTGAAGTTGTTCCAGCCTTACAATCTTCATGTTCTTTTAGCTATCAAATGAATTTACTTTATTTTCCTTTTATATATTCTGCTAATCCTACTATTTCATTTTTATTGGTTCTATATATGTGTGGTATTCCCATGAGTCCTTCATCTCCCGGGATGTATATTCGAGCTGTGCACTGATTTTTTTAAATTATTTTGTGTGCATGAAGGAGTTTCCTTGTTATTGTGTCTAGAGTATTTATTTCATGCTAGTACCAGTCCACAATTCTAAAACTGTATCTCATTGCTGGCATTGCCGATACCTAAATTGCTTCTATTTTGTTTTTTGGTTTTAATTCGGTTTTTAGTATTTTCTTCACTCTTGAGATGTATTCCTTTTTTATTTTCTCTTTTATAATTGTGTTTTCAATCTGTCCGATTCCTCCACTCCAAGGTATTTGTAAGTTGCTTCCTGTTCCAGTTCTTTAATTTCCATATATTTACCGTGATGTTTTTAACATGTATCTTTCTACCTTTGTTCATAACTAGGAAGCACACTTTTCCAATCCAAAATCCATTCTGATTTCTGATGAAAAATCACTAACCACTTTTATCTGTTTCTCTGACTCTCTTCTACTTGGCGCATACAGCTTTATATCATCCATGTAGAAGAGATGCGAGATTCTCTTTTCTTTCTTCTCTGCTGTTTTATTTATTCTGTATCCGTTCTCCAAATTATTGATCAGGTACTTAAGGGGTTAAGGGCTAATACAAATAAAAGAGAGGATATGGAGTCCCCTTGAAGAGTCCCTCTTTTTACTTATATATTTTTAATTTTCATGATTTCTTTCTTGTGTGGAAGCTTTAAATTAATTTTCTACATTTCTATTTTCCTTTCCATGAATCTTTTGATTTTCCCTTCAACTTTGTAGATGCTCATTATTTCCTTCAGCCATGAATGGGGTACACTATCAAAAGCTTTTCTGTAGTAAATCCACGTCATGCTGAGATTATTTTGCCCTTTCCAACTACTTTCAATTATCAATTTATTTATTAGTAGCTGTTCTTTTGTACCATAAGTATGTCCACACTCCTTTTTCTTTCATCAATAATGTTACTTCTTCATATTTGCATACCTCTTGGGGTTAGAATCCTCTTTATATATATATATATATATATATATTATATATATATATATATAATATACTTATATATATATATATAGAGTATATAATATATATATATATATATATATATATAATATATAATAATTAAATATATATATATATATATATATATATATATATATATATATATATATATATATATATATATATATATATATATATATATATATATATATATATATAATAATATCTCACATAGCACATTTTTTGGGATTTATGCTGAGCATGTTTCCATACTAGTTCCAAAATATTCACACACATCCCGGGGATATTATTGTCAGTATTCATTATTAATATGCTTAGAATATTACCAAAAGCATATTCCATAAGGGTTGGTTGTGGAATGTGCTCAGAATGTGATAAGCAAATTACCAAGGAACGTTCTTGTATTGAAAATTTTTGAACATTCTATGAATATTCTTGGTAATTCTTTAAAACAAGGTTGTGGATCAGTGTCAGAGCTGTTAATTATAAATTATAGTCTATCTGAAATTGACCATGGCAAATGACCATATATATATATTATATATATATATATATATATAATATATATATATATATAATATAATAATATATAATAATAATATAATATATACTATATATATATATAGTATATATATATATAATATATATAATATATTATATAATATTATTAATATATTATTTAAGTATATATAATATATATATATATATTATATATACTATATATCTTATATATAATATATATATATAAAATAAATAATATATATATATATATAATATAATATATATACATATATAATATACATATCATTATATAATATATATATATATATAATATAATATAATATTACCTATATATATTATATAGTAATAACTATATATTAAGCTGGATATGACAATTTTTATAATTGTAATAAAATTAATTAAAGATTATTATCAACTTAATGTAAAATAATACCTCCTGTGAATATACATTCGTATTACGGCCTTGCAGTTTTGGATATCTTACAGAGGTTGGTGTGGAAGGTCCAGAATGCTGAAATGGCAAATTACGAAAGAACATTCAGTATTGAAAAATTGTTATTTAAGTATGAATATATTTGGTAACTTCTTCAAAATAGGGTTGTGGATCAGAGTCAGAGCTGTTAATTATATAATTTATTGCGAATCTGAAATTGACCCATGCAATTGACATAATATATAATATATAATATAATATATAATTTTATATATATATATATAATATAATATATATAACTAATATATACATAATATAATAATTATAATATATATATATATATAATATAATCATATATATATATATATATATATTATATATATATATATAATATATAATATATATATATATAATAATAATAATATATATATATTAATATATAGTATATATATCCGTGGCTTAATTCTAACTCTGCTCCGTTAATACCACCTCTCTAACTAGCCCAATCTTTGCTTTGTCTGAGAACTCAGATGGCTAAAATTCATTCCTCTAAACTCAGTTTGAAACGTATCCAACTTAACTTATTTCATAATTTCCGTTCATAAAGGGTGGAATATGTGCCAATGTTAACATTAACACTCCTGGAACACGTCTCGTGAATCTCGAATCAACCTAAATTCATTGTTCTGGGCTTAAATCTTTCTTCCTTCACTACAATAATCTTGTGCTTCTGCTACTGTTTCTAACAGAACAGATTTTCACGCCTTTTTAAATATATCTACTACTTCTCACGAGACTGTTATATCTATCTTCTCATCCAAATTGAGTCCTCGTATCTAGGATGCTTCAAATGTAGTCGCTCTCGAGTACTTTGGGATCCTCTCGTACTGATTTAGGTGGGAGGAGCCGAATCATTCAGGCATCCTTCTCAACGATCTGGGCAAAATTAAAGAAACCAACCACACATCCGCGATCGTCCTAACCACATTCTTGAACAACACTACTAGTTTCACCACTATCCTTCTCTCTATAAATACACCACCTTCGCTCCTATTGTTAAATCACCACAACCTTAATCTCTTAATTTTTAATACTTCTCTCCAACAGCTCCACCTGCCCCTTGCGTTCTTTCTGGCACTTTGATCGGGCCGAGTGGGGGGCCTTGCGTCGCTAACTATAATTGGAATGAATGCTTTTCCTCTGGTGATGCTTCGGCTTCTGACGATAAGTTGGAGCTGTAATCATTGATGGGCATGAGCAGTCATTCCTTCTCAACTAAAATCCTTTTTTCCTACATAATCATTTCGATCGTAAATTGCTCTCTGCCATTCAGCCTAGAGACAATGCTTATCGGGTGTAAAACTCGTCTCCATCATCTCGCTAATTCATTCAGCTAGAAATATCGTTGCAGGGATACTCTTCGACGGCTTTCGCGGACTTCATCAAACGAAAGTGCGCTAAGCCTCTTGTTCTCCTACTGATAAATTCCTTCTGCCTTTGCAAAAAAATCTCAACAAACTTCTGCTAAATCTAACCTTTCTCCTTTATTCACTGATGTTCTGTTCTAAACTGCTCCAACTGACAAGCCAATCTCTTTGGCCTCCTATTTCCTCTAACTCAACCCTGACGGATCTGCATTCCTCTTCCTCCTTCCTCTCCTCTCAGTGTCCGTATGCCTTTGCCTGAGATTACATTTGATCGGGTGCATGGGCTTCCTGAAATCTATAGAACTTAGAAGGCGGGTTGCCCGGATTGCATTCCTCCCCGATCTTTGAGGAGTGTGACTCCGCTGCTGACCTCCTCTCGTTCAACCTAATATTCTCTAATGCCTCAAATACAGCACTTTCCCTCCAGTGTTGGAAGCGCGCATATGTCCAACCATCCGAAAAACGGAAGCCGCTCTGATCCTCTAAACTATCGCCCTATAGCTCTAACCTTTATTCTATCTAAGATCTTTGAAACCCTTCTCAACCCTCATTTCTTAGACCATCTGGAATCTCATTCCCTGCTTTCCGATCGCCAGACGGCTTTCCGCGCTCGAGGTCTACTGGCGATATACTTTCCTATCTACCAGATTTATGGTTTTCCACCTTAGAATTACGGGGAGACTTGCGTGGTGCGCTCCTTGACAATCCAAAGCATTTGACCGGGTTGGCAACGCTTCACTGCTCTCAAGTCTCCCCTCTTTGATTTCCTCCTTCCTTGCTTACTATGTCTAGGTTTTCTTTCAAATCGCTCAATATCGGCTGTTGTTTGATGGGCGACTTCTTCTCCTTTTCTGTCATAATGGTGTTCCTCAGGTTCTGTCTTATCTCCTACTTTATTTCCTGGCTTTTCATTAATGATCTTCTCGTCTGCACAGCTAACTCTATCCACTCATATGCTGATGACCGACCCTTCATTCTTCAACTCATTTCATATCTGCCCCTTTCTTTTACTTCTAGAATTGCCTCTCTCTTAATCTTTCCGATTCTATTCTCGCGAATCTGGATAGAATTTCCGGGTGGGGTCGTCGCAACCTTGTGAAATTATCTCTTTTCTTATAGCGTACGCGTAGCGCAGTGCCGAGAGCTTGTCACTCGGTGCGCCTACTAAGACGCCCTCGCAGCACAAGCGTGCTGTGTCGGCACATGAGTATTGTGTTTACTTGTAGCAACTCCAGACTAGTCCTGCGTGCCTCCTTCTTTCTGGCCCCTCTGTTCTGTGAATTCTCTTCCATCTTCTGGTTTCCTGCTGAAATTAATTCTCCCTCACTTTAAAGCCCGCGTCTGGGCTCATCTGGCGTTTAATTGCGTTAGTTGAAATTTTGTTGTGTAACACCCCCTCCTTGAAAAGGGCTTTGCCCGTGAGGGTGGTCATAACTGTAAAAAAAAAAAAAACTATATTTAAATATCTAGCAACTATATACATATATATATATAATATATATATATAATAATATTATAATTATATATATTATATACTATAATATAATATATATATATATATAATTCCGAAAAAGAAAAACATAAAATTATTAATAAGTTAATAAAAATAATTTAAAATTAATTAATAAATTAATAGAATAATAACACTAATACATCATCTACGCCTGGCCAGTTTGGAACTTCTTCATAGGGGTTCGGTTGTTAGAATGTGCTCGAATGTGATAAGCAAATTAACCAAAAACGTTCTTGTAATTTGAAAAATTCTTGAACATTCTAAAATATTCTGGTAACTTTTATCAAAACAGGGTTGTGGATCAAAGTTAGAAGCTGTTAATTATAAATTAAGTCGATTCTGAAACTGACCATGGCACATGACCATATATTATTATATTATATATATACTATATATATATTATATAAATAATATATACTTAATAATACATATATATATATAATAATATATATATATATAATATATATATAATATAAATATATATAAATATATATATATATATAATATATATATACTATAATATATATCTCATAGTATATAATATATATATATTATATATAATATAATAAATATATATTATATATATACTATATATAATATATATAATATAATATAATATATATATATATATATATAATAATATATATATATATATATGATATTAGATTGCAAGAAAAGGGAAAATATTTTATTAATGTTAATTAAATATAATTAAAAGTATTAGAAATTATTGAATATAATACTTTCTAAATTCATGTTACGCTCTGGCAATTTGGGACTTCTTATTTTGCAAGCGAGACTGCTTCTCCCCCATCTGGCACAAAATTAAATTGAAAAATAAATTAATTAGCCCTTCAGGACTAACAGTACTTTAAAATACCGTCTTTTAAAAGAACTTAATTTACTATTTTCCTAATTACATTATGTTGCTGACAGCATGCTCAAGAAAGGATGAAATTTTTTGTTTTCCTGTGATATCTGGCATCTATTTTTCAAATATAAACAACATATTCGTTTTATCAGTTCACTGTCTCAAATCCCGTCATTTCAACACTTTGTTGCTTTTTTAATTAAGCTTATTATAGTTTACAAGGTAAGTTCTATATTTAATTAAATTACTTTTTAATATAGATATATATTAGATATAGAAAGTTTAACACAAAACCACGAATTGAGAATTGAATTAATTATCTTATTAAATTTTATATTTTGTTACTGGTTAATTTCAAAGAAACCGTCAGTTAGGAGTTGCCACATTTCTTTTTTAATGGAAACTATTATATTTGATTTTAAATTTCTAATATTTTTTAACAATTAATGAACTTTGTTATATACTATATATATATATATATATATATATATATATAGTATATATATAATAATATATTATATATATATATATATATATATATATATATATATATATTATATATATATGAAACTATCAGGTAGTGGCACCCCGCTCACTATTTAGAAGGTAGTCGCTAGGCGCACCTCCCGCACCTCGAAAAAACGAGTCCGCTAGCCGGCCCCTCCGCACCTATTCAGACCACCAAACCTCCACTATCGCAAGTCCGCACGTCCGGCACGTCCGCACGTTCTTCAGATAAGAAGTCGACTTCACGCAAGGTTATGAAGATTAGATTGTAAATATTCCCTCATAGCCTGACATTTTTTATAATATATATGAAAAATTGAATTGAATATTTACAAAATCTCAAAGATTTTCTGAACATTGTAAGAATGATTTGGAATCCATATTACCTGTTCAAAAAGATTAAGCTGCTCCAAAGTTAAAAGCAGTTAAGGCTGACCTCTTTGCCCTCAAAATATTCCTACCAATACTAAATTTCGCTCTACAGCCGCAGAACTTAGGAGAGGTGTATTATATTTTATGAAAGTTCAACAAATTTCTCCTATGCTGAAAGGGAAATGTCCTTGTGAGAAGAGTGTGGTGTTAGTTCGCTTCAGCAGTCCATGCTAATTAAGGTTCCTCACCTAAATCATCTGCCTTCCCTCTTGAAATATTTTGAATACCCTGTCCACCGCATAAGAAGGTCTATTCGTTCAAGACTTTAGTAGAATCCATAAAAACCTAGACGCCTGCAGAGTCGATGCATATACTACGTATCATCAGCTCGCTTAGCTATATAATATATATATATATATATATATATATATATATATAATATATATATATATATAATATTATAATATAAGTAATATATATATAATATATATATATATTATATACTATATATATATATGGCTATATCAAGGAATATTATATATATATATATAATACATATATATATATCATATGACTATATATATATATATATATATCTATATATACTATATATTGATATATATATACATATATTCTACTATTACTATTATTATAACTATTATAATATATATATATATATATATATACTATACTAATATTTATATATATTATAATATATATATAATTTTATTATATCTAATAATTATTGTAAATAGCAAATATATAAAATATTATATACAATATATATATATAATATATATATATAATATATAAATATATATATAATATAATATAAAACTATATATATATATATAATATTAATATATATATATAATATTTTATATATATATATATAATAATATATATATACTATTATACTATATTATATATATATATATATTATATATATATATATATACTATAATATTTTATATTATATATATATATATATAATATTGGGTTTTAACAGAATTGATTTATACGATATTGCCTCAGTATTATAGTTAATAATATTAATTAATAAAGAGTTATAGATGAGGGTAATAGCCATTCAGTTATAAATTTAAATCTTAAATGTTATTTATTAGTATATTAGGGTACCTTTAAGGAGGCTTGAGATGGTTTGGGAAGTTTTAATTATTTAAAAAAACAATAAGTCTTAGACAAAGAGTATAATTAGTTATAAAATTAAAATAAAAAATTATTATTTCTTTATTAAACCAATAAGATATTTAATAAGTAAACTATACTTTCATTTTCAAAAAAGCGAACAAAAAGAGCGGAAAATTTTTTATCCGCACGTGCAAGTCCGCTAATTTTCTGACGACTCCGCACCTCCGCTAGGCCGCACCTATTCTGGTAGTCCACTCGTGAGCGGACTAGCGGACTAAGCGACTAAGAGCCGAAGTGCCCACCTCTGATAATAAATATATAATATTAATATAATATATATATAAATATATAGTATATATATATATATATATAATATATATATATATATATATATATATGTATATATAATTACTATATATATTATATAATATATATATAAAACAGTTTTCTATATATATATACCTATTATATATATATATATATAATATATATATATATTATATATATATATATATATATATATATAATATACCTATATATATAATATATATATATAATATAATATATATACGCACGAAACTCCTCCTCCCTCCTCCCTCCTCTCTCTCTCTCTCTCTCTCTCTCTCTCTCTCTAATATAATATAATATATATATAGTATAATATAATATATAAATATTATAACATATATATATACTATATATTATATATATATATATATATACTATTATATAAGGGATATCACGGATATCCGCATCCGCAGATGTCAAAAATTCACATTCGGTGACATCACCTACTATATATCATATATATTATAAATAATATATATAATATATATATATATATATATTACTATATACTATATATATATATATATATATATTATTATTACTATATATATATAAATAATATAATTATATATATATATATAAATAATATAATATAATAATAAATATTATACTATATATATATATATATATATATATATAATATATACATATATATATATATTATTAACTATAATATATTAAATAATATATATTTATATATTATATATATATAACAATATATATATATATACTATATATATATATATATATATATCCATAGATGAGTACTCATAGAAGAAGATGAATTGTTGGATGTTAATGTGATTCTCTTTTGAATGGAACTCCTTCCGACTTGAAGAGGAAACGGACCAAGAAAGTGACTCTGAAGATGAGAGCTGTTTAAAGGATCCGTTAATGAATATAATTCTATTCAACAACACGAAAAATGCAGGTGTAGAAAGATGTTTTATTTAACTACCTGAGAACATTCTGTGCACATCCCCCTGAATTTTATGAATGTTTCTAGAATATTCGCAATTTTCAAGGAATATTTTGATATATGGTCCCTGCAAAGTGTGGAATGTGTTTGGCATATGTTACCAATCTTTTCAAACGTTCTTCTGAATAACCTCCGAAAAAAAAAAAAAAAAAAAAAACGTACTAGGATTAATAATGATAATACATTGTTAATCCTAGTACGCTGTTTTTTTGTGTTGTTGTGTTATTTTCGGAGGGTTATTTCAGAAGAACGTTTGAGAGATGAGTAACAATGTCAAAACACATTCCACCATGCACGGACCATATATCAAAATATTCCCTGAACATTGTGAATATTCTAAGAAACATCTTAAAATTCAGGGGTTGTTCCACAGAATTTCGTCAGGTTAATTAAATGAACGGGATCCTAATGTTCTTATAACTATTTCTTGGAACATAAGAAATACGCGATCTTCCAAGACATTCTCAATATTTCCTGCCGGAGTCCAAAGAACATTCTCAGTAATACAATAGACGACCATTTCTATTCATGCACATTCATCAGAACATAATTGAACATTAAAATGTGACAGGAACATTCTCATATTCTTGCGGGATGTCAAGGAACATTCTCAGGCAGTTAAATGGACAAATCTTCATGGTATAACATTCTTGGAAACATAATAATAATATCACGATCTTTTCCAAGAACGAGTTCTTAATATTCCTGGGATGCCAAGAACATTTCTAGGTAATACAACAGGCGCATTCAGGTCTATGTAACATTCTCAGAACATAATTGGGACATTTGAGTATGTGACAGGAACATTACTAATATTCCGCGAAGATGTTTTAAGAATATTCTCACGAATATATATTTGTGCTTTATGGGATGGAAGTGATAATAAACAAAAAAAAATCTATAGATTTTCAAGAACTTTATTTAATTAACAAGCTTTCATAAATAAAGTTAACCTAAAAAAAATTCTTTTTTTTTTTTTTATTTTTTCTTTTTTTTTTTTTTGCATTTATTCATAGAAAATATTTAGATTAGAAGTTGTTTTTTATTCTTCCCCATTTATGGCTCGAAACCGACGGGACAGAGGACGAAGTTCCGCCCCCCCGTCGTCAACGGGAAAGTTTTTCGAAGGGGGGAAGGGGGGGGGACCCCGGGGGACCCCTTTTTTTTCCCTTCTCCATCTTTGCTGTAACCCTATAGTATTCCTTATTTAAAGGAAACCATAGTGACAGAATTAAAACTATCTTTTTTTAAATAAGGGAACCAAACTTGTGCACAAAAAGATGCAGCGAGTCGTTCTCTCGGCCTCCCGGAGGACGACGGGGACTTCGTCCCGCCTCTGTCCCCCGTCGGCTCGAAGCCCGTAAATGGAAAATAAAAAAAAACTTTCTCAATCTAAATATAAAAAATAAAGCAAAAAAAAAACAAAAAAAAAAAAAATACATATATATAATATATATATTATATATATATAATAATAATATATATATATATATATATATATAATTATATATAATATAATATATTATATATATATGATACTAATAGTAATATATATATATATATATAGATATATATATCATAAGAAGAATAAATTTATATACACATAATTTTATACGTACTCATTAATAGGCATTTGACTAATCATTGCACAAAATATGTTGCATGGTATACATTTGTGAAAAAATGAAAATAATTTAATTTTTAAATTTGCCGCGCTCAAATCACAATTGAAAAATCGAGTTTTGATTGGTTGCAATTTATTCATCGAAAATATTTAGAATTAGAAAGTTTTTTTTTTATTTCCCCATATATCATTCGAAATGGTTGCTAATGAAGTCGTTGATGCTATCGATCCAACGGCGGAGTCGAGAACTCCGACTCCTTCCATCTTGTCTGTTACCCTATGTAATTCCTTTAGTTAAAGAATACCATAGTTAAAGGGAATTAAAATTATTCTTTTTTTAAATAAAGGAATACCTCTAGGGTAAAACGCAAAGATCGATGCGAGTCGCGTTCTTCGCCTCCCGGAGACAGCGGGGTTACTCTTCCCCCCCTCTTCCCCCGTCGCTCAGTCCGTAAATGGGGAAGAATAAAAAAAACTCTATTCTAAATATTTCCGATGAATAAAAGAAAAAGAAAAAAAAAAAAAAAAAAAAGTAAAAATTAAACGATGGTTTAAGGCTAATTTCTCTATTAGAAGTTCTTTCGGGAAAAAGACTTCTCAAAAATAATAAAAGATTTTCTTTGGTTATTATGGTAAAATTAATGTATATATAAATTATACTATATATAATATATAATTAATTAATTATATTATATATATAATATATAATATATATATATATATATATATTATATATAATATAATATATATATAATTATATATATATACCATACAATAAATATTATATTAATAATTTATATATATAATATTAACTATATATATTATATACTAAATATATAAATATATATATATTATACATACTATATATATATATAATATATATACTGTAATATATAATATATATATATATAATATATATAATATATATTATATATATATATATATATATATATACTACTATATTCATATATATAGTATATATAATATATATAGATACTACTATAATATATATATACTATTATATATTAATACTAATATATATATTAAAACTAATAATATTATATATATACTATAAAATAATAATAATATATAATATATATATATATATATATATATATATATATAATATACTTAGCTATATATATAATATATATATATATATAATATTATATATATAATAATAAGTACTATAATAATATATATATATACTATAAATAATATATATATATATATATTATATATATAATAATATATAATATATAGTATATCTATATATATTATAATATATATATTATATTATAATATAATAATATATATATATATAAATATATATATATATAGTATAGTCAAACTCGAAGAAGTCATAACAACATGACGGAAAGCTAGCAAATGTATATTTTTTAATTTGTTTATGGTTTAAATTATATGTTATAAAGAATATTAAATATAATATAATTATACATTCATAATATAATTATATAAGAATATATATATATAACTAAACTAAAATTTATAATAATAAATATATATAAATATATACTATATATATACATAATACTTAATATATATATATTTATTATATATATACTATATTATATAATATAATATACTATTATATATATAATATATCTATACTATATATACTATATATCTATCTTATATATATATACTATATAATTATATTATAATATATATATAATATATATATTAATACTTATAATATATATATATTATATATAATACTATATATATATATATATAGATATATATATATATTATAATATATATATATATATATATAATATAAAAAATATATATATATAACTAGCTATATTATATATATATAATATATATAAGGAAGAAAAATCTACATCATAATTTTACGCCTTCATTAATTCCACTTGTCATTGACAAAAAATTTGTTCATGTAATTTGAAAATATGGCTAAATAAATTTAATTTTTTTAAATTATTTTTTTCTTTTGCTTTTTTTATAAAAATTCTTTATTGTTAAGTGAAAATTAAAAAATTAAAATTAATAAAATTAAATTTTAAAACTAATAATGGCTAAAAATTGGAAAAAATATAACAGTTTTGACTCCTTCATATCTTGGGAATTGGAACGATCAATGAAGTGTTGAAAATACTCATGTACATCATTGGCTGCAGCTAATCACGCGACATAGCTCTCAGTTATCAACTTGGCGTGTATCGTACGTGACGTGGATGTGTCATTTTATATTGTCTTTCCAAACATTTTTCAATCCTTCATGTAACTATGGTCGGCCAAAAATTAGAAGGGTCAGGTCAATACAGTAACCAATATGGCATTCATATGTATTACACGGAACGAGACATGGAGTCAGCATTCCTTCAATGTATGATTTGCAAGTGTCAAGTTTGAGCTATTCTAGTTTGGCACCGGCAAAGTTAAAGGAACACTTTCTACAGCTGCATGGAGATGGGAAATACAAGAACACAACGCTCACTGAATTTAAGGCGAAGAGGCTAGATCGGAGAAAAGGCTACGCTGTCCTGCTATTCTAGGCTTTGACGCCATTGACCCAACCCATCCTGCTTATCAGCATCGCTACGAAGTTGCATACCTAGCGCAAAGCATGGGCAACACACGACCAATTGGCTGAAAACACTCGTAGAAACCTACTGCGTTTGATACGTATGCCAGCGAATAATTTGCTGG
This sequence comes from Trachelipus rathkii, assembly GCA_015478945.1. Classification (NCBI taxonomy): domain Eukaryota; kingdom Metazoa; phylum Arthropoda; class Malacostraca; order Isopoda; family Trachelipodidae; genus Trachelipus; species Trachelipus rathkii. The sequence continues at coordinate 31,737 of JABUQX010062077.1, forward strand.
GAAAAAGCTGCTGAAATAACAATTATCCCAAAAATCCTCTTTTCCAGCCATGACACCATCACGCAGAAGAATAGCTGAACTATGACGTCTAGATATCTTGACTGCACAGTGGTTTGCATATTTGTTCGAAGCCCACTAAAACTCGCCACCTCTGATGAGACCCCCACGTTTTCCATCTAAGGAACAGTTTTTGTATTCGTTCGCTATTTGAAAGATGACGTGATAATGGAAGATTTTTTATTTTGTACGCCTCTTACAACAGCAAGTAATGCAGCCGACTTGAAGAAGCTTGTGGATGACTTCTTCAGAGACAACGATCTTTCGTGGAATATGGTTTCAGCAGTTTGTTCGGACGGAGCTCCTGCCATGCTGGGAGGAAACTCTGGTTTTGGTGAGTTGGTGAAAGGCGATGCACCAAATATCATTGTTACGCACTGTGTTCTTCATAGGCATGCGTTGGCAACAAAAACCTTGTCTTCAAAACTGGCAGAAGTATTAAAAATTGTAGTGGAATGTGTGAACTGTGTGCAAAATAGTGCTTTGAAACACCGGATATTTAAAGAGCTGTGTAATGAAATAGGATCTGAATTCGAGGTACTTCTGTACCATTCTAACGTTCGGTGGTTATCTCGGGGAAAGGTGTTGAATCGTGTTTTTGCTATGCGTGTGGAACTAGCCTTGTTTTTTGCGAAGCGCCAACATTGTCATGCAAAGTGCTTTGAACATTCTGAAGTTCCATTCTCATTTTGGCCTTAACTATGGCCGATATCTTTCAATGCACTCATATCATCCCAATAACAGGAAGCAAGCGGTGAAGGTCAACATTCATCGAAGCGAAGAAAACGCTGAGTGGCTTTTCGAACTAAAACTACCTTTATGGAAAAGACGAATAGAGAATGATAACTTTGCAAACTTTCCCCTGCTGGACGACTGTGTAACTAAGATCGAAGATGTGTCTGGAATTGGAGATATTTCTTACCCGTGGAACTGAAGCAAGCAATTGCTATGCACTTAGATGAGCTCGCAAAGTCTCTCGACGAATACTTCCCTACCAGAGAGTCATACCCAGCATGGGTGAGACAGCCATTCACATTTAGTGTTGAGACGGCCAGATGTCAATGAAATCATTGAACTGTAACCACGAGCCAGGCTTCAACAAAATCAAACTCTTCAGAAACTAAACAACGCTCTCATACGTTCTTGGGTCAAGATCAAAACCCTCTCCACCGACTACGCTCCACACCAAATTCTTTCCTCAGCATAGAAGCGAGAATGCGCACTATCATGCATGAACCAGCCACCGACAACTTCACAGCACAGTACTACACACTTACTCTGCCACTTATACATAGAATACCACCAACCGTATCTTTGCCGAGCAATCATTTCGAGAATGATAGACATAAAACGACCAAAAGAACAAGCTCTTTGCGAAAATGAGTATGAGAGGCACATGCTGACGGTGAATAGAGCCCCGCATTTCTTAAACTTCTCAGGAATAGGCAACGCAAAAGACATTGAAGTCATTGTCGTACAACTGATGCATGGAGTTCATTATTATCATCATATAATATATATAGTAATATATATATATATATATATAAATATATTATATAAGTATATATATATATTAGATATCTATATATATAGTTATATCTATATATAGCACCGTTACATGTTATATATTACTTCACATAATCCTTACAGTAATTATATATATAATTTTTATCGTAAAAAATTCCATAGTTAATTCTTTCAAGCGCTTCACTGCCAAGGGTGTTCTCTTACTTATTTTTCCAATTACGAAGGGTTCGGTGAATGCACTTATGAAACTTGCAGGGTTCGGGACCTTCAAAAAGGTTGAGAACCACTGTTCCTTAATACTATTGCAACAAAGATTCATCAGTTTCAAAAGGTTTCTTTATTTTCTGAGTAACATTTATCAACTATTAACACATTAATATCAGGTGTTACTAATTAAGTATTAATCGGACCCCTTATTCACCATAAAAATTACGATACTCAATAAGTCGAAATTTATATATATATATAATATATATATAATATATATATAAGTATTTTATATATTTTTTACGTATAATATAGTAATATAATTATAATATATATACATTAACTATATATATATATATATATTATTATAGTATATATATATATATAACAAAATTCATATAGATAAATATATATATATATATAATGTGGTTTTTTTATATATTTTTACAATTTTCAACAAATTATTGGCATTGTAACCCGTAAGTCCGTAACACTCTTTAGTGTTGCTGTTTCATTGTGACATAGACCATAGGCCCTATTTTTCGATTTTTTTGATTTACATAGATTGAATAAATCACTTCAAAAATAATACTATATCGGACTTAAAAAAAAAAGTTTGTTTACAATTTAATTTCGCATGAAGTCAAGAATCTGAAAAAAATCAAAAAAATCGAAAAACTCAAAAATTGAATTTTTTCTAAAAAAAAATCAAAGAAATCACCAACCCTGAAAAGAAGGGCCAAAAATGTTATAGCGATTGTTATTTGATAAAAAAAAAATATTTTTATGCCTTTAGATTGAAATAGAATAATGTAGGACATTTTAATAAGAACAGTCCTAACAATCTAACAACCTATCCTAAAATCTAACCTAACCTAAGCCTAACCTAACCTAAAATAACCAAATCTAACCTAATCTAACCTAATTTAATCTAACCAACCTAATTTAACTTAACCTAACCTAAGTTAACCTAACCTAACTTAATATAATAATAAAATAATAAAACCCTTATAATATAATTGTATAATATTTGTAATAAGAACACATCCCGCAAAAAGAATAGTAAAAACCTTATAAACATAATGTTTTATTTGCAGGTAAATATGAAAATTCCATACAAGGGAAGGAAAAAAGAGAATTTCTCTCTCTACTTTGGAGCCATCAAATAGCAGAAAATTCGCCAACCTGAAATTAAAATGGAAATTTTTTTAGAATCACTGTTTAAAAAACAATGTAATGACCGACTATATATATATTATATTATACTGCTACTAATTTATATATATCACCTACCTAGCCCTTTAACTATCCTCTAAATATCATACTATTGAATTACTAGCCCCTAGTAGACATACTTAATTATAATACTACTCAGATTAATTACTCACATATATATCATTACTATATATAGTAATTCGCTTTAAAAGGATGTTAAACGATATATATCGAACAAGCGATGTAATCGATTTTTTTTCGATTATTTCAAGGCAATATAGAGCGAAAGGTGCCAATAAGTTTTTTTTATTTTTTTAATAAAGAAATACAAGATAAAATACGCGAAGATGCACAGGCCAGGTAACTTCGGCCGGAGCGGGCCGCCGGAGGAATTCGTAAAAGCTAAATATCCCCCCGGCTCGAGCCCCTTAATAAAATAAATAAAAAAAAATGAAAAATAAAATTATCATATAAAAATTAACATCAATAAAAAGCAACATCTGCAAACTTTCTTTTCTTTTATGAGTTTTAAGTACCACTCACTCAGTGTCATGTCTAGACGATTAGCCTTCCAGCGATCATCTTCGATTTAACACTTTTTAGTAACAATCCTTTAAAGAGAAAGTGCCCTTATACTTAATAGTAATATAAGCCTAATTATATATAATATTAATATAGTATATATATCATACATCTATACATATCATATATACACTTAACCCTAACGATTTAGTATCTTATATATCATACATACTATATACTATATTCTAATATTGAATCATATCCTGTAACTTTTTAAACACTCCCGCAATCCTAATCAAAATATGAAATAATTAAAAATTGAAATCGATGAAAAACTGCTTGGTTCACGAATTACAGTAACAGCACTAATATATATACTATATCCTATAGCTATATATTATATATATACTACCTACTACTACATATAATATTATTATATCTAACTATGAATAACTAGATGATCAGTACTATTATATATAATAATATATTATATTACATATATATACTATATACTATATATATATATCTATATATATTATATTATAATATATAATACTATATAAAAAATATACTATTTAACAAAAATTCCTGTTCCATTAGTCTTCTCATTGTGTCCGCCATCAAGCGAGATTAAATTTATCATTATCCTTATTAACAATCAACGATCGTATTATCTATATCTAATATATCATATTATAAATTAGTACTCACCCCTCATACGAACACGGGGATACCTCATATAATATTTCACTTATACACTAGCTAATATATACCGGATTACTACACTATATTTATTTATGAACCTTGGCCTTATATAACGACTGTTATCACCATTCTATATTCGAACCCAATCGAGACGTGTAATCGATTCTTTTCATTACGTTTCAAGGTTAATTAGAGCGTCCTAGAGTTGCCAAAACAGTTTTTTTTTTAACAAATGCAATACAAGATTAAAACCGCAAAGATGGAAAAAACCAGAAAGTTCCAGGTCTCTCGGTCTCGCCTCGGCCTCTGTCCGCACCGTCGCTCGAGGCCCTCTGAAAAACAATTATATAAATATATTTCTGGAGCAGTTTGCAAGTCTTGCCTCCTTCTATTGGATTTAGTTAACAGATACGCAGGTTCCACGCGTCTTTGGCCGATTTTCTTCGATATCATTCTTTTACCCTCATCCATCCTTTTAATGAGTAGGCCTATATATAGCCACATCAATATACCTCTATCAACTATAGAACTATATTTATCTTAGATATTTATATATGTAAATATATATATATATAGTATTATAAGTATATATATATAATAATATAATATTAGCTATATTATATACTACTATATATATAAACTAGACAGTTTAATTTTACAATACCTCAATTAATTAGTAATAAGTATATTGAATTCCATAAATGTACTTCATTAACCGATATACAAAATAGAAGTTATCAAATACAAATGAATTGTAAATAAATCTTTAAGGATCATCATCTAACTTAAAACGCAATCTATTTTCAATATTAATAAATAATTAATGGATAAAAACTAATTATAAATATATAATATTAAATTATGTAATATTAAGAAAACATTCATCCCATCCTTGGCACCTCAACTTGCATAAGATGTTTAAAATTAATTCTAACTTTAACCGTGTTGTCTGTTGCGCATACGCTCAAGCTGATTCACAAACAAATGTTCAAAGTTACATCTGAATTCAAGTAACAACCATTTCAAATTTACTACGAAATTTCATAAAAAAAAAACTTCATTTTGTTAATTAATATTATATTACACTATGATTAATATTTCCAAATCCAAAAAGATTTAAAATTATAATTAATATTAAAATGTTACGAGGAAATTTTGTCTCCCAACTTCAAATATAAAACTACTCAAATACCAGCTGGTGTGAGTTTCCGCCTCAATGAAGTCAATGGAAAACAATTGGTTAATATGTAAACATCATATTTCGTGAATTGTTGTCTATATTAATATGAACTTCCACCAAAACATATAAGTTGTTATAGTTACCACTAGATATATAATCAGAAATAATTATTTAAGCATAAATGTCACCCTAATATTGATCATCATCGTCAATCATTATACTTTATTTTAGCAGTATAGAAAATAATCCTTATTAATTATTATTACTATTATTACTATTATTATCTGAGATTTAGTTATATTTATTAATATTATCTATTATTATCCTATGTCATTATTTATATATTTGGCGCAAAAGCGAAAATTCTTATATTATTTGACCAAATGTGAAAACTAATCGTGATTTTACTTAAACATGTGATTCGACTACACAAACTCAACTATCGGTTACACGATATTTTTCATAATAATTGCAATCCCAAAACTATTAATTCAATACATAATCAAATAATCACAAATAATTCGAAAACTTTCAGATTTATCAATTTTCAGTGATTCAGTTCTTTACAAGGAGGTGAACAATATTTTAAGTAATCATTATAAAAATAAGCAACGATACATGTGAAAAAAAAAAAGTTTGTTGGATCTCAGGCAAGGGAAATCGTTAATAAGGATTGTAATGAGTTTTTCAATATTCAATATAGGAATTAAAAAAATGAAAGTTTGACAGTGAGCCCAAAATCAAAAATCATTACTGGTTCCATGATTGCTATCAGTTAATTCTACTTGGACCGTTTTTAGAAAGAACCCATCAATTACGATCTAATTGAAAATCGTCCCATAACTCCCAAATTTCATGGGTTTCAGGACAGAACCGAAGCCTTGAAATTCGCAAGATTTTAAGAAGAGCAATTTAAAGACCCTTAAATATTCAAAACTTACAACTGTTTCAGAACTCGCACTCACTAGCATATTGTAAAATATCTAATGAATAATTCCAATATACAGAAGCTCTTGAATCAGTTGAAAGACCGATTTATCAGGAGTTAATATAATGGCGGAGACAGGAGAGACCAAATTAAAAATTTAGCTGAAAAGGGGAGAATGTGGTGAAACTATAACTGAAATAAAGTTTTGGCAAGAAAAAAAAATCCTAGCTATTGTCCAGTCTCATATAATATACAATCCTAGCAGAATAAAAAAAAAGAAAAAAAAAGAAACCTTGATAACAGAAAAAAAGATATTATTGTACAGTCTTTTCCCTATAAAAAAAATGTCGGAAGAGACCCTAGTGGAATTAGCCAATCGTTTGATTAGCACTAATCCTATCAGTGGTCTTTCATTTGAAGAACAAAAGCATAGCAAAATTTACTACGTTAAATCGCTCTTTAATAATCTAGTTGAAAGTCTCGAAGTTCTCGTTGCCGGGTAATCAAGCAAATGGGGAAGCTAAACTGGGTGATGATTTCAAAAGATATCTAGAATAAGGAATAAGGGCTAAAGGTCGATTGTATGCTTTTATAACCTTAATGACGTAGATAAAAGCAGTTGTCAACAAGTAAAATAACACTAATTGCAATTAAAGTATTAAACTATGAATAAATTATTAGAAATGACTTTAAAAGACTGCAAATTAACTGTTCATAGCTAACAATATAAATATAACAGAAAAGTCGCAACTATTTAATAAATTGCCGTAGCAATTTCAAAATTGTTCTATGGAAACTGAACACAAGTTAACAACTTGATATTATTCACCTCAATATAAAAATAAATTAATAAATTTATTAGTTACTAATTAGTATAGTAGTTAAATGTACACTAACAGAATAAGCGTAAAATTCTGACTAAACAGGACAAATTTCAACTCTGTACTCGAAGTAATATTTGAAAGATTTTCACAAAAAAGTGAAATTTGACCTCATACCACAGGTCAAAGGGATTGATTCAAACAATAAAACCAATATAAAAGGAAGGATTGGAGTTCAGTGTTTTCACAGTTATATAATTTGTGCACACACACTCCAAATAACAATCAAATTATAGCAATTTAATCGAAACTAATACATAAAGGGCTACAATGAAAAGATAGCAAAGATTTGTTTTTTAAAACTATAAATTAATAAATCAAAACCTAGATACACTAGCGTTATGAAATTAATTTAGAATCTAAATTATACAACAAAAATGTATATGCAATTTTCTGGATGCAAACGATCAGAAATTAACAAAATTGAATTTGAAAAATTTTTGAATTTTTTTATTAAAAAAAATATATATATATATATATATATATATATATATATATATATATATATATATATATATATATATATATATATATAGAGTATATATATAATTATATATATATACTATATATATATTATTTATTATATATATATATATTATTATATTATATATATTATAACTTGTTTTTAAAAATTTCCGAACTGAATGGTTTGAGTCTGTGCCTATAACATAAACATTTACACTCCCGTAACATGTCTCGAGAACCTTGAATCTCCTAACTTCAATGTTTTATGGCTTAAAATTTTTCTCCCTACTACTACCATTATCTAGTATTTCTGCTACTGCTCCCCTAACAAAACATATTTTCACGCCTTTTATAAGTATCTCACTATCTATTTCTCATGAAGACTCTTGCTTCGTTCCGATCAAATGCCGAGATCCTCTATTTCAGACGAGACTCTTCAACGTACATCACAACACTGACAGGTGGAATCCTCTCACATCCCAGAATGCTATGGAGCAGGAGCCAACAAGACAATCTCAGAGCCATTCTCACCGACATCCATTAGAACAGTCTAACTTCAACGGAACCTACGCACGATACAGACGAACAAAACCATCTTGAACAGGCTTGACTTCTCCTTCACCACTACTCCTCCTCGATATAAATACACCTATTTTCCGTCCTATCGGTAACTCTGACCACAATCTTGTACTTTTAATATAATACTTTCTCTCCAGGCTCCACCATGCCTAAAACTACTTTTCTGCACTTAATCTGGCCTAATTGGGCATTGGTCGCTTTTTGCTATCTATTATTGAATTGAAATCCTGTTGATTCTAGACTCTTCGGTCAATGTAAGAAAAGTAGGGAACGTGACACCGGTGAATGAGCAAGTATCCTTCCATCTACTCTACCACCAACAACTTAAAATCCTCCCAACACCTCAATCAATTAACATCAACGAGCGCTGTTCACATAAACCGCTCATTCAAGAAAAGACATGCCTATCGGCCACTACATGGAACAAAACTCTCAAATTACTCCGTATCCAACTCTTACTAAATTAATCATTCATTTCGCACGGAATCACGCCATTTAAGGATATATTATTCGAACAGCGCATAACACAGAAACTTCAACAGAACAACACTCAAAATCGGCACAACCAACTATATGTCCTATCACCCCTATATAGAATAAACACCATTTCTGCTGACTTAGCCAAAACACTTCTTCAAATAAACTCTACTCTTAAAATAGCGCGCATACATACACCTCCTCGGAAGAAGCGCTACACACACACTAGAGACGTAATCACAGCCCTCGATATTATCCGCACTCCAGTTAACAGACTAACCATCTACAGCCTACTCAGCGCGAACAGAGCTAATCCTCACATATTCGCTCTTCATTCAATCCATAAAGCTACAATCATAACTCCTCTAGACATCCATTTCCCGATGTCAACCGGCATACCCTCCTCCACTACTCATCCTATCTACTTATCTCCGTTACCACTACACAATATATCATGCTCTATTATAAGCTCATATGTCGCATTCACGCATATATCAACGTGAATCCGGGATCTCAGTAGCGTATGAACATCAGGAAGGGCTAGTGCATTGACTGACATCATCCCCGTATTTATAAGCACAGTATGATATTACTGAGCTGCAATTCCTCGTTCCAGCTCTAGCAAGTATATTATGCACTTAATCAACAACTGATACATTCCTCCACGTGCTAGAAAAACACGTGCATCATTTCCAAGCCCAATCCACCGATACCACCGAATGGAAGCACTTCTGAGCTTCCAAAACTATCCTAACCTATAGCTCTCACTTCGCATAATATACTATGCACTGGTACAATATCTTTGAAACTCTGTCCCTTAACTCTTCGATTTGGCCCTGATCACCTGGAGTCATTATTCCCTTTCTCCAAATCATCAGTAGGCTCTTCACCGTTCGAGGTCAAACTGTACATAATTTCCCATCTAACCTGATTTTATTCCCTTTCTGCCCATTTAGCGACTATAGCGATCATTGTTGGTGGGCGCTCGAACATATCCAACAAGGCTCTGACTGGTATGAACTGGGCTCGTGCTCCTCCCTCTCTAAGACTCTCTTCACTTATAGAGTTTCCTTCTTCTCTCTAGCAACTCTGCCTCAAGTTTTTTTCTCTGAGCGCTCCCATATCAAGCACTCACGCTCGATCGGAACGCCAAACTTCTTTCTTCCATTTCCTATAAATTTGTTGGCTGTTCCACAAGGTTCTGTTATATATAACTTTATATTCTTACTTTTCATCAACGATCTCCTCAACTGTGCTTCTAACTCTGTTCATGATAGTATATGTAAATGATACTGATATAGCTATTCTAAGAGTCACCGCACTGGCAGATAAATTGGATAGTACTAGGTTCCTACAACGTGCATGTAAAGTCAGTAAAGAGCTACCTCCAATAATAAAATGTTTAAAGTTCTCCTATTTCTTGCAAGCTCGAAAATTAACATTGCAAATCAATATGTCAATTATTTAGTAAAATGTGCTCGTTTCAAAATTTAAGTCTTAGTGAAAGAAGACAACTTGACTTGCAAATAAAGCATAAAAAGTGAAAACAAATAAGCTCAGGCGAGGCTGCTGGAATACACCCAAAATAGGAGAAAAGGAGGACTAACCTAAAATGGAGTGATCTAACCTAAAATACAACTTAAATTTTACTATGGGGAAACCTTTCTTCAACCAATACTTTAATTCAGAGGGGATCCTAAAACTATGCATACACTGCATGTGATAGTAAAAGAATTGTAAAAGTCATTTACATCTACAAGCTCAAGTGCAAGAAATCTTAAAAGCTAAGGAAACAGAAAATCAACTCTTTTTAGGGATTTGAAAAATCGGATGAAATTCCTAATTTAATTCAACAGAAATTATAGAATAATTAAAGGGTCAAATAGATTAAAATGCTTTAAGGAAAATGCAGGAGAAAGGAAAAATCTTAGAGGTACTTAATTTTTAAATAAAAAATGCAACCCGGAATATTGAAAGAGGAAAATGTCCTTACTGCAAAGATGAGATTATGCTCTCTTGTTTTGCAAAGACACTGTGAGATTTTCGCGAAACAAAAGCTTGAAAATCTCGTGACTGACCACCACAGGGATTTTAGTGATACAACTAATATTAAATAATATTGAAAATATGCACAACTCGATAAAGAAATTTCTGAAGATATGTAACATAAGTCAAAAGGCGATGAGATTATGCTCTCTTGTTTTGCAAAGACACTGTGAGATTTTCGCGAAACAAAAGCTTGAAAATCTCGTGACTGACCACCACAGGGATTTTAGTGATACAACTAATATTAAATAATATTGAAAATATGCACAACTCGATAAAGAAATTTCTGAAGATATGTAACATAAGTCAAAAGGCGAAATAACTTTGTAACTTAAACAGTTTAAAAGCTTTCACTTAAATTTGCATAAAGTTTTATAACTAAATATATTAAATTTTCCTATTAATTCTAGAGTTTTCCAGTGAAATATATTGATACAGGAATGATAATCGAAATTGCTATATGGGCTATAAATTCACTTCTTACAAGCACATCGCTAGATTTCATGTCGTGATTATTTTAAAGTGTTTTCGGCAACTTCGGGATAGAGCTTATGAGTGTAAATCCATATAGTCCCCAAAGTAATTGAGTAATGGAGATTATTAAATTCTAGAAGAATGAATGAAAGAATATATATTTTCAAGATAGAAAACTTAAATAGAACGAGGTATCTGTTAGTGCGTAGCTGACAATATATATGAAGAAAAAAGCGGTGAGGTATTTCAGACCGTACCCAGTAGTTAAATTCACAGAAAATAATATTTTCAGCAAAAAAATGAGAACAAACGGAAATTGAAAATCTGTGAATTTTTTATTTGTTTGTCAAAAAAAAAAAAAATTGGAAAAAATAATGATATTGAGATATGCTATCTTTTTAGGTGTCCGTGGTATTTAATTCAAAATTTTGGGAAAATTTCAAAATTATTATAGAAGTTCTAATATTAATTACCATTGTAAATTTATACTTCTACCGTGTAAGCCCTAAGCTATGGCTTTTTTTCCTATTTTTTAAATTAACTCTTCCGAGTCTCAGAACATCGAGAGACAACAACAGGACTTTAATTTCGTATTTTCCTTAAGATTATATTAATGAGAGTAAGGTGATAATTAAGAATTAATTAATAATTGATGAAATAGTGTCATTTATGCTGGAAATTTAATTGTGCTAACGAAAGAAACGCTGGGTGTTAAATAAACCAAAGAACGGTCAAAACGTTTAATTAAATATTGCAATTATGACAAAGCTTTTATTAAAATCAATAATCAACATTAATATTTTGTGAAGATATTAATATTAGGCAAAATTTTTGAAATAGTAACAAACGTTGTGAATAAATATTCATTTTTATTGCTTCATATTAAGTTTTAAGAGTCATCAAACTTAAACATCACTCGATAGCCAGATTGTTGGGGACCTTATTCAGGATAGTCCCTAGCTTATATTTTATGCTCATTTAGCTTTTCTACTTATTGAGTCTAGTAGATAAAATTTTACTTTTTGGTAGCAGTCAATAAGTTTAAAAATCTTGCCTTTTTCTTTCAAGAGTTAAGGACGTTTTCGATTGCACTAAACATTCGCTGTTAAAAATCAAATTACTTATATTTTGAATTATTTAAGTCATGTCGATTTGTTTTAGGAGGTTTTTACTTTATTAAGTCAAAAATATTCTTTATATTTTATTTCGTTTAAATCAAAAGTAGGTTTGTCGCTTTTGTTTTTTGAAATTTTTTACCTTTGCTACCTGACATTGAATTTTAGTTAACTTTTTGAAAATCGCACTTTTGTATTCAATGGTTGAATAATAAGTAGTGTTTAGTTTCTGGTGATTAAACTATTCAATTACCTCTAAACTTTATTGTTAAACTTTTATTTGGAATCTTCCTTCCTCCTTTGGTTGCCTTGATCGTTCAGGATTTGTTTTTATCATAATCCAGTGTTAATCCTGCTCTTCTTAAATATTTTTGAGTGAATTTGAAAACATTTATCTCTCCTATTGCATCGCATTCATTTATAATGGTACGAGTGCTAGATATTGATTGAATTAATCTGAAGATCGAGTTTTGTTAAAAGCTTTCTCCCGAAAACGCTGAGGAAGGCTAAAAATATCCTACAAACTTTTCTTTTCAGGTATTCTTAGGTGAATTTGTTTCCTGTTCTTGCTCATTCACGTGAATTAGATATAATTTACTAAATATATAAAGAGCGATTCAACGGCTAACAGTTTTTGTTTATTTGTCTCCCAAAATTGCTTCTTAAGCAGTACAACTTGAAATCTATCTATCGAAGAATCTATCTTGATTATCTATTATCATATATAATTTATATATAATATATATAATATAATATAATAATATATTATTTATATATTATATATATATATATTATATATATATATATATATATATATTATTATATATATATATTTATTTATATATTCTTATTATTATTTATTCCTTTTTCTCTACTTATATAACTATGTTATCATATTTTCTTTTTTTATTAATTATATATTATCTTATTTATAATATATTATAATATATATATATATATATTATATATATTATATTTTATATATATAATATTTTATTTTCCTATTATCATCTATCATTGCTATCTATCTATCATAATCTACTTATTATCATATCTATATATCATATATCTATCTATTATCTATCTATCTATTATTATTATCTTTATTATATATATTAATAGTATATATATATATATATATATATTATATATTATTATATTATATATATATATTATAAATTAGATAGAATATTTATATAAATATATTAATATATAATATTTGATGTATATTTTGCTATGTAATATGTATATATATTTTTAATATATAAATTTATGTATAGAATTTTTTTTATATAGTATGTGTTATATTCACTTTTTAGTTAAAAGTATTATTGTTTAATAAAATTAATTCGCTTTTCTAGATCAGAGCTTTTCGCTTATGTTGCTCGTATAAAGCCTTTTCACAGTGGAAAAACTACTGTGGACGTTAGTTCAAATTGAAATTTTGTTTGAGTTGTTGATTCGGTGAATGGTTTTAGTTCGTGTGAGCGATATTATTGGATATAGTAATATTTTTTTTTTTTTTTTTTTGTTTTTTTTTTTTTTTTTTTTTTTTGTTTTTTTTGCAGTTGTCAACCCACTCACGGGCAGAGCCGTATTCAAGAAGGGGGTGTAGCTCAGACAATCATCAACTAACGCAAACTACGCAGACGAGCACAGACGCAGGCTTTCAAGTGAGAGAGATTAAAAATTCAGGCAGGAAACAACAGAAGATGGGACGAGAATTCCACAAACTGAGTGGTGCAGGAAAGAAGGAAGACCAAGCGAACAAGCCTGGAATTACCAAGCTTAACACAAAACTCACATGTGCCGACACAGCACCCCTGTGCTACGAGGACGTCGTAAAGGTAGGTGGTACGGCGAGTGAATAGTTCCGTCGAGCACACTGCCGCGTGTGGTACTATAGAAAAAAGATAAGCAGCCAACACGCGAGCTTTAAAGTGAGGAAGGATTAAATTAGAAAGGAACACAGAAGAATGAAGAGAGTTCCACAAACAGAGGTGGCAGGAAGAAGAAGCACCAGGCGAACTTAGCCGGAGTTACAATATCTAACAAAACTCAGTGAGAGACACAGACACCCTTGTGCTGCGAGGGCGACGTAAAGTGAGTAACAGCGAGTGAGGTAATTCCTCGACACACTGCACGTACGATACTATAGAAAAGAGAGTAAAGCAGAACCACATCTCGCCGCAAGAGATAGAGGGTCAAGTTAGAGTGGAAAGTACAGAACAGTTTATAAGCCTTTTGGCTTTTGATCGGACCCTGTTCCCAAAGCGGAGTGTGAAACCAGGCACACCATATGAGACAGTATCCATACAAGGGCGGATGATGGACCCGTGTATAGCTGGAGTAACTGCAGAAGAGGAAATAGTACGACAGTCTAAAACAAAACTCCAGTTCTTTAGGGCTCCTAGCAACCGTTGTGATGTGGAGTGTGTCCAAGACATTTTTTTTGTTTGGATGTTGAACAAGGATGTTTTATTGTCAACGGAGAGACGAGAGAACCGTCGAAAGAATAGGAAAGTTAAGAAGGTGATTTAGAGAGGGAGATTTGGGTTTTTATAGAAGTTTTTTTAAAGAATTAAATTTCACAAGGTTAGACGACAACAATAGGAAATTCTATACAGATCAGCGAGAATAGATCGGAAAGATTAAGACGAAGAGGCAATTCTAGAAGTAAAGAGGGAGGGCAAGAATTTGAAGAGTTGAAGAGATGAAGGGTGTCGTCATCGGCATATCGAGTGGATAGGTTAGTGTGCAGGTTGAGAAGATCATTATAAAAAGTAGGAATAAAGTAGGAGATAAGACAGAACCTTGAGGACAACTATTGACGACAAAACGAAGAAGAAAGTCGCTCATCAACCCAGCCGATATTTGACGCAGATTTGAAAGGAAAGCTGACATAAGTAAGGAACAAAGAAGAGAGGAAAACCAGAAGGAGGGGAGCGGGAGCAGTGACGCGATGCAAACGCCGCGTCAAATGTTTGGATATAGTCAAGCGCCACCACGGCACGTCATTCCCGTAGTTCTAAGAGCGGAAAACCATATAAATCGGTAAATAGGAAAGTATATCGCCAGTAGACCTTGAACGCCGAAAGCCATACTTGGCGATCGGAAGAAGGAGATTGAGATTCCGATTGGGTCTTAAGAAGTGAGAGGTGAGAAGGGTTTCCAAATATCTTAGATAGAGATACAATGAGAGCTATAGCGGCGGATAGTGTAGAAGGATCAGAGCGGGCTTCCTTTTTTTACGGAGATAGGTTGAACATGGTGCGATGCTTTCCAACACTGAGGGAAGTGCTAGTTTTGAGACATAGAGAATTATAGTTGAACGAGGAGCGGGGTCAGCACGTAAGCACCCTCCCTGAAAACACGGGGAGGAATGCCATCCGGGCCAACCGCCTTCATAACGTTCATAGATTCAGGAGCCCATGCAACCGATCAAATGTAATCACAGGCAAAGACATAAGGACACCTGAGAGAGAAAGAAGGAGGAGGAGGAATGCCAGAATCGTCCAGGGTTGAGTTAGAGGAAATAGGAGGCCGAAAAGATGATTGTGGCCTTTTCAGTTGGAGAAATTAGCGCGGAGCCATCAGATCAATAAGAGGAAGGAAGCATGAATTTAGCAGAAGTTATTAGAGTGTTTTTTGGGCAAGAGCCAGAAAAAATGATCAGTAGGAGACAAGGGAGGTTAGCGACATCTTTCGTTTGATGAAAAGCCCGCTTTGCTCGTCGAAGAGTATCCTGCAACGACTTTCTAGCTGAGATGAAAATTAGCGAGGTGACAGAAGGAACGAAGAATTTTTCCACTGCCCGATACGCGCTGTCTCTAGCTGATGGCCAGAGAACAAGCACGTTCGAACCATGCATTATGAGGAGAGAAAGATTTAGTGAAGAAGGAAGAACCTCTCATTGCCCATCAACCGATGTACAGCTCCCAGCTTAATCGGCAGAAAGTCGAAGCGTCACCCAGAGACAAAGCAGTCATGTCCAATTATTAGGTTAAGCGTAGAAGACAACCAGGCCCCCCAAATCGGCGATCAAAGTGGCCAGGAAAAAGACGAGTAGGGCAAGATGACGTTGGGAGGAAAGATATAAAATTAGAGATATTAGGTTGGGTCAGATTATACCAATAGGAGAAAGGTGGTTGTTTTTAAGAGAGAAGAGGATAGGTGGTGAAACATAGGTCAAGTGTGTTTAGAAGAATTGGTTAGGACGATCCGGATTGTGTGTAGGTTCTTTAATTGATTGATCCAGATCGTTGAGAATGCTGATGATATCGGGCCTCCTCCCCACACTAATCGGTATGACGAGGACCCCAACCTTCAGTGTTGTTGTACATGAAATCCCTAATGAGAGCGATCTCAAGTAATTTGGATGAGAGATATACAGTTCGTGAGAAGTGTAAGATATTCAAAGAAGGGAGTGGAATCTGTTCTATTAGGAGAAACAGTAGCAGAAGCACAAGATTATATGTAGTAGAAGAAGAAAGACTCTTTGAGCCCACATAACTTCGAATTAGGAGATTGACGATTCACGAGACGTGTTAACGGAGTATTAATGCTCTACATAGTCCCACATCCACCTTCAGACGGAAAGTATGAAATAGTTATAGTTGGATTACATTAAAAGGTTAGAGGAGTGAATTCTTAGCCATTCGAGTCTCAGAGCAAGAGCAAAAGGTAGGTTAGAGTTAGAGAGGTTGGATGATGCAAGAGCAAAGTTAGGACTTATAAGCACGGATGTGGTAAAGTCATAGAAAGCCCAGCACGCCCATGCAACCGGCGCATCGCTCTCTCTCTCTCGATCTCTCTCTCTCCTCATCTCTCTCATCTCTCTCTCTGCATCTCTCTCTTCTCTCTATCTCTCTCTCTCTCTCTCCATCTCTCTCTCTCTCTCTTCTCTCTCTCTCTCATTTTGTCTTAATCCCTCTCTCTCTCACTCCCTCTCTCTGCTCTCTCTCTCTCCTTCGCTCTCTCTCTCTCTCTCTCTCCCTCTCCTACTCTCTCTCTCTCTCTATCTACATCCTCTCTCTCTCTCTCTCTCTCTCACTCTCGTCTCTCTTCAACACACACACACACACACAACACAACACCCCACACCCACTCTCTACACACACAACAAAGAATAGACAAACAGAGGACTAAAACAAGGAGAGTCGGGATAAAAATTTAACAAATTAAATCCCAAACAATAAATAATAATATATACATAACAGATTAACTTTGTCATTTAAGTGGAACCTTCGTTAAACGCTTAAAAAAACTAAAAAAAAAAAATTTTACCGTGATAGTTTACAAAATAGAAAGAAAATTCTAAAACTGTATGTACAGTATATATAATCTATGTGTAAACTTATTAATAAAAACTACAAGCACTTCCTCACACTAGCGAATTTTCTTAAGCATAATTAAAAGGAAAAATAGTAATCTACATTAAAACTTGAAGAAGCAAAAGTATAAGGACATCCAGTCAGAGAAATGTGTGCAGCATGTATGCTTAGTAAATATGTAAGGTTTAAAAAGTTAAAAAAAGTAGTAAGACACTAAAACTTATCTTAAAATTTACGCATTGCAAAATTACGCGAAGTAGCTTCTTCCATCTGAATCCAATATATTGTTATTACAAATCAAACAAGCGGTTAACATAAGGACAGCCCTATATCGGGCTAGTGTCCTTACGCTTACACCCCTCTTCGGGGTACCCGAGCATGGGTCTTGGGCGTGCCCTTACCTCTTCACCCCTTTCGGGGTACCGAGATGGGGTTCATGCATCTCTCTGGGTGATCTCCATGTAGTGGGCTCGTCGACTGCAAATTGATCAGGGTTATGTATAGCAAAGATTGAGCTTATGTTGATGAAGGGCGCATTCTTTGAAGCTGTTGTATAACATGAAAGTAGACCCTAATGCTAAGCAGCCATGTAACCAAACTGAACGTCTCCTGTTTTATAACGTCAAAGCCTCGCGTAAGTATGATAGTTAGGTTCTTTGTAGGGTTTAGCGAAGTGTTACGTTTTGTTGTATGCACGTCACGTAGTTACTTATGATATAATCAGTGTCTTGATATGTTGTTGACTGTTTATTCAGTTTACGTAAGTTAAGTTTGTTCTGTAGTTAGGTGATATTATAGTTAACTTACGTTGTATAAACATTATGATATAATGATATAATTAATAATAATAATAATAATAATAAAGAAATAATACATAATAATAATAATAATAAATAATCAATAAATAATATAATAATCAATAATAATAATACTAATAAGATAAATAATAATAAATAATAAATAAAATAAATAATAATATAATAATATAATAAAAAATAATCAATAATAAATAATAATAAATTAATAATAATATAAAATAGATAATAATAAAAAAATAATAATTAAATAATATAATTAATAATAAATAATAATATAATAATAAAATAAATGTTGGATCCGGTTATGTAATACGGAACTGTTAATGTTATGTGGTATTCGCGGTAAGAGTATGTTAAGTTTGTCGTTGTACATGTTATATCTAAGTTCAATGGTATGATTTCATGATATGCTTTTTGATGGAAAACTTCTTTACGAGGTAGCAAATATTCAGTGAGGTCAGTATATAAAAAACACTTTATTTATAAATATGATTATATGATAATATCAAAATGATACTACGAAATAATGGTTTGAAATTCATAATAGATACCAATAGATCAATCAAGAATCACTAGAAAGGGACGGTGGGGCAGAAAGTGGGAAGAGGACATTGATTGTTAGCGTTTAATTGGATGTGAAAAACTTTGTTATAATAGTATTTATTCGTTGGACTGTATATGATATAATGTAATAATAAGACTAGATTTTTATGTTATGTTTTTAACAACAAAGATGCACTTGAAATCAATAATAGAAGTCAAATAGATACAATTAGAATCATGAAATATTGAGAGGTGGAGAGGGTGAGTGGGTGGCTTTAATTAACGCATTAAAGATACATGCGTATACTGGTAATAAGGGTGTGCAACAGATCACTCCAGTGAAGGCCGTAAACAGTGGAAGAATTCAAGTTAAAACAAATGTGGAAAAGCCCGAAAAAGCAATAAAAATAATTTTGTGTTATGTTATGGTATGTTTTTCGTGAGCCAATTGATAAATAGATCAATAGATCAATAGATCATGGGAGGGTTGGATGGGGGGCTGGTGGTTGATTAACTGATTTCTGATTACTGCTTTAAAGGGGGTGTAAAAACCCAAAGTTTTAAGTTATAAACATAAAATGAGAAGAAATTTTAGTTAAAACAAAATGTTTTAAACAGAATAAACAAAAATAAATTAAGTTTTTAAAAAATAATAGATTATTTTAAATATACTCAAATTATTTTCAAGTATAAAATAACTAATAATAATAAAAATATAAATATAAGAATAATAGAAACATAAAGAAGAAAATAAATATTAATTAGAAAAGTTTATATTAAACATGTGAAAAAATGTAAATGTCTTCCAAGGACGTTTGGAAAATGTTACATCTGCTTGATCTCATAGAATAACAGTCATGTGATCAGTAGTTAGTACGATGATTCAGGCTGAATGTATAAGTGACAAGTGTTTCTATTAATTATGTGAGTGTGGTGTGGTGTGAATGGTGTGTGTGTGTGTTAACAGTGTGTGTGTGTGTGTGTGTGTGTGCGTGTGTGGTGTGTTTGTGTGTGTCTGTTGTGTGTGCATATAATGCCGAGCTTTGTTATGTTCATTACATATATAGTTGATATTATAATAATAATTAAAAAATAAATACATTGATACTTATAATATTAATAACATATAATAATAATAATAATAATAATAATAATAATAAATAATCAATAATAATAAATATAATAATAATAAATTAATAATATAATAAATAATAAATAATAATATAATAATATAATAAACTATGTTAAAGTTTAAAAACAGATTTTTAGTTTGGAAAGAGTATAAATCCTCGTATACCTTACTTATGTGTCAAAGATATCGACCGTAACAAGTAAGTAAATCTCAGTTACCCTTCACATGTGTCAAAAATATTAAGATATGAGTCTTCCTCGAATTTCAATGGCTGTCCGTGATGGCATAGCAAATGCAGTTCTTTGATTGGCTATCCCTTGAGCGTAACAAGATTACGTAATGTTAGGTAACGGATAGAGAGCATATTACCAACCATGTTCTTAGTTGTGACCTGCAGGCAAAGTGATCGCACGCGTATGGTGTTGTGAGATCTATGTTGAATAATAATAATAGATAATAAATGATAAATATATCATAATATATATATACTATAATATAATTAATAAAAAGATAATTAAAATAATATATATTAATATATCCTGTGAGTGGTAATAGATTGTTTAGTGTTCTTGTAGGTTGTTGAACTTCTATTTATTACTGTTAAGAATCACGGATTTGGAGGTATGTGTGGATTACTGTTACTTATGCGTGGGGTAATGAAAATTGAGTTAGAAAGAAAAAGGAAATTTTGCAACGCCGACACAGCCGGTACAAAGAAAACAAAACAGCCAACCATGAAATAACAAACATAGATACAACCGTGTACAGTACCATGCAGAAATACAATCACAAAAAAACGAACAGGTAAACAAAATGTTAAAGAAAAAAAAACAAAAAAATAAAGTTTGTGTTTTGTCTCATACAAAAAGATACTTTTAATATGACTTGAATCAATAGATAATAAGATCAATAGCTCAATAAATCATGAGGAGGTTAGAGATAGAGTGGTGGATTTGATTACGATTATGCTTATATGGTAGTAAAAAGCAAATTTTTTTTAATTATAAACATAAAAAGGAATAAATTTTTTAGTAAAAAAATGTTATTAAAGAAAACAAAACAAATAAATAAAGTTTTTGTGTTATGTCTATACAAAAAAAGATAATTTAATATGATTGAATCAATAGATCAATAGACAATAGATCATAGATCTATGAATGGGTAGCAGGGTGCGTTAGATAGTAAGTTTGATTAATCTGATTTTACTGAATTTACTGTTTTAGGGCATGTAAAAAATGCAAATTTTTTAAGTTTATAAACATAAAAAGAATAAATTTTTTAGTAAAAGACGAAAATGTTTAAAAGAAACAAAACAAAAATAAAATTAAAAGTTTTTTCGTGATTAATGTTAAACAAAATATGACTGAATCAAAGATCAAATAGTCATAGATCATAGACTCAATAGATCACGATATGATAGGAGGTGCGGTGGGGGTTATTGATAACTGATTTACTGCTTTAGGGTATGTAAAACATAACGATTTTAATAAAAAATATGACTTGAATCATTAGATCAATAGATCAATAGATCAATAGATCAATAGATCAATAGATTCATGGAAGGGTAGGAGGGTGGTGGAGGGCAGTATTGATATTACGGATTTACTGATTTAATGCTTGTACTGATACTGATTTGCTGGTTTACTATTTACTGATTTACTGATTTACTGATTTACTGATTTACTGCTTTAGGGTATGTAAAACATAACAATTTTAATTAAAAAATATGACTTGAATCAATAGATCAATAGATCAATAGATCAATAGATCACGAATGGGTAGGATGATAGTGTAGGTGGTTTAATTAACTGATTTACTGGATCTTCGCTTATAGGG
Source organism: Trachelipus rathkii (assembly GCA_015478945.1). Lineage (NCBI taxonomy): Eukaryota > Metazoa > Arthropoda > Malacostraca > Isopoda > Trachelipodidae > Trachelipus > Trachelipus rathkii. The sequence goes on from JABUQX010062077.1 coordinate 53,777, forward strand.
TATGTAAAAACTAACAAATTTGTTTAGTTAATAACATAAAAGGATTAAAGTTTTGTTTTGTTACACAAAATATGACTTGAATCAATAGATCAATAGATCAATAGATCAATAGATCAATAGATCACAGATGGGTAGGAGGGTAGTTTGATTTACTGAATCACTGATTTACTGTTTTAGGGTATGTAAAAACAATTTTTTTTACGTTATAAACTTGAAAAGTGTAAAATTTTAGTAAAAACAAAAAAAGTTTAAAGAATAAAAATAAAAAAATAAAAGTTTTATTAAAAAACAAAAGTTTTTAAAAAACAAAAAGTTTTTTAAAAAGAAAAAGTTTTAAAGAAATAAAATTAAAAATAAACAAAAGTTTTTAAAAAAAAAAAGTTTTAAAGAAATGAAATTAAAAATAAATAAAAGTTTTTTAAAAACAAAAAGTTTTAAAGAAAAAATTAAAAAGAAATAAAGTTTTTTAAAAACAAAAATTTTAAGGAAATGAAATTAAAAATAAATAAAAGTTTTTTAAAACAAAAAAATTAAAGAAATGAAATTAAAAATAAAATTAAACAAAAACATTTAAATACTTGGTTTGTTAAAATGAATATTTACCTCTTCAGCTTCGTCATTGTTCGTTCTGCATGCGTTGTTATTTATGCGGCTAAGTATGAACTTTGTTTTAATATTAGCAGTTTATTCTTGCTTAAGCTGGGTTAGGTTTTTCGTTGTATGTTATATTCTTTGTTCAGACTATGATATGTTGTTAGCTTTGTTAGGCCAAAAACTTGTTACGTAGGCAATATAATTCCGTTAGATCAGGTAATCGGATAATTAAGGCACGATTATGGCAAATATCACCATATGTTAATGCGGAAGAATAGTAATGATATGTTAAGGATAATGTTTTGAAAACGTCGTGAATAGAGTACCGTTGTTTTGTTACAGACGTTAGTTACTTTACTAACGTTGTTAAGTACTGGACACTTTGTTAATGTATAGAGCGATTATTCATTGCAAAAAAGGTATGTTTAGGTTTGTTCGCTGTATAGTATATATCTCAGGTTAGGGTATGATGATGTTAGTTTATGCATGTGAAAATCTTATTTGCTGCCGTCTGAGCGTATTTTCGTGTGGGTCGTAATGATAATTAGCGTTGAGGTTATGATAAATTTTGTTAAGTGTACTTTGGTTAATAATAAAATTTACGATAGTTTGGCAGTGTGAGTAAGTTACGTCTGTATGCGGTTAGTTATTTCCTGTTGTTAAGAATGGAACTTGTTAATGTTGACTGCTTATTCGTGTATAAGGTATGTCATAGGTCTGTCGTTGGATAACCTTTATTATTCGTAGTTCAGTTGCATGACTTATGTTTGCTTTATTTGATGTGACAAGAACTTTGGTACGTTAGCATATATTCATTGAATAGTATGATACTCTTAGACAAGGATGTGATAACATTTTTGTTAAATATATTACTTGTTAATGTAAAATTAACAGTGATATGTTAGAAAAAAAGTGTAAGTAGTTCGTCTGCGCCCTTTTTCATGTATAGTACCCTTTACCTTGTTAAGCACCGGAACTTTGCCTAATGTAACCTGTTATTCCTGTTTTAAGAAAAATGTGCATAGGTTTTGTGAGTGTACCCGTGTACTATCTCAAAATAAGTTCCAGGTGAAATGCCCTGTCACTGTTTGGTTTAAATTGAAGGACCCTTGTAACTTCTTTAGTTTACCCAAAAATATAATGTATTTACCCTACTCCTTACAGATTTTATTAAATATTATAATTAACAACACCGCTACTATTTATATATTGTTAATGAATTAATTCTCGTGCGCTTAAAGGAGTCACCACTTTATATCACCCAACCAAGCTCGTATAAAATGTAAAAAATATTATACCCCCTTTGAACTATATGAATATATATAATATATATGTTAGTGAGAATAAAAAGAATTAGTGAGTATAAGGGATTCCATATGTTATAAGGTTTAGTCATTGATACTTTAGTTAATATACCTTATAGTTCTGATTATATAAATGACACCGTTAGCTATTCATTATTATGTGTTTGAAATAATACCCTGTGTTGTTAGTTAGCAATAATAGTCATTATGAATTCCAGATTAATGATATTATAGTAGAGTATATGAATAAAAAATTATTTATGTTATAATAAATAATTTTAACCTATGCTTAATGTAAAAAATATCCCAGGTTGCAGTAGATAAGTGAGTAAGTGAGAGGAGGGTAGGTGAGTTTGAATTTACTATTAACAGTAGTAAGTTATGAAAAACAAAAATTTCTACTTCATAAATATATATTGAAAATGCGCCATGCTTCAAAAATCTTTTTATAAAGCAAGAAATAAACTACATCTCGATTTAAATGATCGTAAACGGAAATAACTTAAAGATATTAGAGTGTTTGTGTTATGTTATCGATCCAAACCACTAATGACAAATATGATCTACTCATAAGTGTCATCGTGATCGCGCGCACGGGGTCCACTGCAGTTAAGGCGCCGCGAGCATTGGAGGCCAGGAACGTGCCCGGAGACAAGGGCTTGAAAGAACTACCTACAAGCTTTGGGTGCCTCGCTATAGGACGAGAGCTAAGGTCAGGCCTATAAGGATGGTAGTGTGACGTATTAATTATTAACGTATTTTTTATAGTGAATCTAATTCATCACTTAAAGATACTACTGAGTGAGTTTATAGAATTTATTGTTTAGAAATATTATATATTGTATTACCTTTATGTTCTCAGATCTATTGTTTAATTTATATATATGTTGATGCTGTTTGACTAATTATAATAGGAAAGTCAATTTACTATTAATATTTCTAGATATGTTGTTTATAATTTATATCACAACCTAGAATCTGTCAGCAACACGCTTGTATATCAGCTAAGATGGTTTTATATATACACCAATGATTTCGATCCCCGTTACCCTTTATTCAACGCGAGCAGTCCCAAAAGGTAGGTCACATTGCAGCAAACTTAATCATTCAGACAAGGATTCTCTGTATTAGATATATATAAAGATTATTGAAGTGGAACGTCAGAGATTCACACTCTTCTCTATATACTTGGGTTCAGTCGATAGTAGGCATTCTCAATATACCACGTGCTGTAAACACGCTCTGCAACCATGATAATAAGGTTGTCCAATTCATTATATTAATATGCCTGAGATGTATCCTAGTACCTTTTCTGAACGTGGCGTGTTCTAAAATCGATATATATACCAGTAAGTTCTTACCACCTAATCGCCTACATAGATAATTTCACATCTAAACGCATTGGTGGAGTCGCGTCTGTGTGCAGAATCCCCTAACTTGAGTTTGTGTGTCAAGGACTTAATTCTACAATGACCCATTACAAATTCATGACTATATATATATCATGTCGTCATCCCAGTGAGTTATGACGTGGAAGGACAGGAATTTTCTCTAATTATAACCCCATACGTTCCTGAGATAGGTTCTAATTGTCCTAAAGTTTAGAGTTTTCATTTCCTAAGTTTCATATTGAGTAGAACATAATGGGATCACGAGCTCGGACTGATCCACACTGTAATGATAAATTATTCTACATTTCCGTCCATAATGGAATTCTGCTCTGCGAGAAAGTGCTGTAATCTTATGATTTTGTCGTGAATCCCAGCCTCTTTTTTCTACTTTGCATCACTGCATATTCCTCAGACGTTTTTACGTCCTTCTGATAATCCTCCTATATCTTCTTCCTAGGGCTTTGAGGGACTCAAGCCACTCACTCTATGGGCTGCAATGGCACATTAACCGTTTACCTCTACCCGGAAAGTGAGGAAAACCCTAGCTCATTCCTCTAAATGCGACCGCGAAATAAATGGTGAAGGAGGGTAAGCCTGTGATGATTGGAGCAACAGATCCCATGATTCGTTTCGTACGTTCCGTTAATTCCTCTTGATGGTTTATAGTGTAAGATAAGAACATGCCTGTTTCAATGCGGGTCTTTGGACCATTAAGTGCTTGCTTCATCTGAGATTCTACCTTGACCGGCATGGTAAATCGCTTCGCATGCTCACGTGTGCGTATAATACGTCTTGCTGTCTGAAAACACATCTCTATCATTCCTCGTTTCTTGAGTGACGTTGTGCATTGCTGTGACTATTGGCTTTGTGCTCGTGTTGTGCTCCTTGTGCCTGTGTGATGAGAGACCTGACATTATGTTCTTATAACAAAGTTATCTAAGAAATGGGTGTTCGGGAGCTTTGGGGATCGCGAATAATGAATTTGTTACTCTATCCCTACTTCTGAGTTGTCGAAGTATTTAGCTCTATGCACAGGGTCGTTGCCTATTGCTACCTATTGTATAGAGTATGAATTAATCATACTCAATATTAATGTATGAGTTATAGTCCACCACATAAATATTGCTAAACTCCTTGGATAAAGTGTAGTCTAGGACTTATCAACTCACTAAACTCTCCTACTACTAGTCAACCTAAATATAACTACTTCTTTCACAATCTTTCTAGCATCAAAAACTCCTTTGTAACAGTAGCATCTCAACTTATTAATAGTATTAGTTGTATACAAATTGAGTGAATTCAATTATATTGTCCCTTTAATAATAATATTTTTACCAGTAGTACTCTCCATATCTTTTGTAGGAGAGTTTTCCTTGCGTGTACTATTCTATATACATATCTATAACATCTATAATCTATTAATGTCTAACTTCAATCTGACTAAACCTTAAACTGTAATTAAAGCTTCTAAAGTCTATATACGGATATATTAATAAATATATTATTATATATAATATTATATAATATAATTATAATAATATATAGATATATATACTATATAATATATATAATGATATAAATATATATTATAAAATATAAGATATATATATATCAATTAATCACTTTTTTTTATCTTTTTTTTTATATTTAATTTATTTATATAGTTTAATTTATTAATTTATTATATTATGTTATATTTATAAATACATATATTTATTATTTATTTTATATTATTATAATATATATTATAAATTAATCATTCCACCACTGATAATAATGGTTTAAGCATAATTTAATTATTATTATTGTCACATTTTAAAGTAGTCTACATTGCCTACGGTCTCCGACTCCTACATTCACCCCCGGTTTTTATTTGATCCCCCTGAAATTATAAAGAAGTATATCACTAGAAAATTCCTCTTATCCTAGGTTTAACCTAACCTGATATATAGTTATTTCTTCCGACCCTATTCATTTCTAATTAACCTTGAAACCTTCCCATACTATATAATTAATATTATTATAATAATATAATATATATTATAATATTTATAAATAATAAATCGAATATATAACATATTAAATTGTATAGTGACATTCCTTTCTTGTTCAATGTATTTTTGTTATATGAGTGCCATTTTTGCATAAATTAATTATTTTTCTTTAAATTATTCAATATGCTTTAGTAGTCATTATTCTTTGTAATTAAATTTGACTTTATATTTCTTCTTGAAAAGTATCATCTTATCTGCGATAAATTGGACCTTGACTCCCAAAAATGAAAGATGGCCAACAGTCACTTTTAAGATTAGGTCAAATAGACCTAGGTACTATATTAAACCAGGTATAATAAAAAAAATCTTAAAATCTTAAAGAATTATTACAATTTTAAAATATCTAGATTAATTATAAAATTAATGAATTAAAATTAGGAAAAACATTTCCCAGTTATACATGAATATTATTAATATCTTTAGAATTAAAATTGTAAATTAATTGTTTTAATTTTTAATTTTGAAAACATAATATAAATTTAATTTTTTGTCCACTTATATGGAAAAATTTATAAAAAATATAAAAAGGGAGTTTTATGAGCTTTTCTTAAATTCAATATTCATCCACCATAAGAATCAACATTATAAAAAACTATATCGATAAACCTTAAAATATATACGAGATGCCAGAGATATTAGTACTAAATATTAAACACGACATAGTTGAAATTCGATTCTTCTTCCACCACACGGGTCATTTTCAAATTTCTATCAATTCTAAAGCTCCAATATCTTCCTACATTAGTCACCTCGTTTTCTTATTCGAAGTTTGAGCGCCTAATTAATAAATAATAAAGAATAATATAACATATGGCGCTCTCTAGTCCATAGTAAAACTATAAAATGTAAAGCGTTGATGACCTGAAATCAAACACGTGAGATAAAAAGTATAAGAAATCAACCACCCCGAAATTCTAGTAATAACATAATTAATAAATAGCTTTACAACACACTTTTTCCTGATACGTAAAACTCAAATTTTCTTTCGGCATTCCTTTTGACTCATGCACTAATGCTTTCAACAGCGTGAATGATAATCTATGTCATGCATCTTCAGGACAAAGAGAAGCTCCTGAGGCAATTCGAGATAAAATATGTCCTTTGTATATAACTGTACAGTGTAAAAATAAAAGAATTTCCAACACTCAGATAAAATTATAAACTAAAGTGTTAATAAAATTAAAAATGCGTTTAAAATTGAAGAGAATGAACAGGTCTACATGTCTATATATATAAACTATTAATCCATAATTTAATAAAAAGATATAATTAGATTTAATATTAAATCATTCTTCAAAATTGGAATGAAATAAATGCATAGTATGAAAAAATAATCAACTATAATAACAAACTTTTAGAAAATCAACAATGGTTTAAGAAAAAGTATTATAATTGATTAATTAGATATAATAACATTATATTTTAAATGGAGAAGACATGTGACAAATTATATATCATAGTAGATGAGAACAGGTTGGTAGTCAAACCCACCCTGATCTGAACTCATAGTGTAGTAAGACTTGATGCAGGATATTGCTTTAAAACTTTCGGAATATAATCATAATCATATATTGATTTTATAATATCTGTAAAATCACTAATGCTGATGTTTGGTGCCCGTAATGAGATCCCCCCTAAGGTAAGTTGCGTCACCATCCCGAGAGCTCAGCTCCGTCAATATACGCTCACTTGTTAAACTGAGCAATATATTGGTATTGAATGAAGTATTAGTAACTTAATTAGGGGGTAGTAAGGAAGTGATAAGCCCGAAGGGCTATCAATCCGACAAACAGATACAAAAACCGTAAAGGTTTGTCGTTAATAATAGTTTGTCTGTAATTTAAAGTTCTATGTTTAGTAATGTTCTGTGTAAATTTTGTCTGTAGTTTAAATATGTTGTGTGTTAATTGATATTACTTATTAGATTTAAATATATAAATTAAATATTAATTACAATATCTAGAAATAAAATGTTATATGATCACGAAGTGATCATAATTTCGAGTTGTGTTGTGCTCCAGCTCCATTTCCGCTCGAACTCCGGCTCCGGCTCCGGCTCCGACTTCCGACTCTGCACTTCCGACTACTCGGCTTACCGG
>JABUQX010062078.1:0-29736 GCA_015478945.1 Trachelipus rathkii
CCCTATATACTTATATATTATTGAGCATAAATATACTATTCAAATAAAAACATTTGCTCGTTGGCAAACAAAAACCTATGGTCTAATTTTAAAAAACCACAAAAACATCATTGGTTTTTTGTTTCATACATAAACCAATGGTTTTTTTCTGGTTTGTTTTAAACGGTTTTTTATGCTATTTTGATGGTCTTATAAAAGTGTGGTTTTTTATTCAGTAATTATTTTAGATTTTACCCACAGAGCAAAAATCACTACTTCCGGAGAACTCGTTACTCACTTTCAAGCTCCACCACCATAGTGTGCTATACACATATTTTAAAAATTCCTTAATAAATTTCTTTAGATTCTTTAATTTCAAATTTTTTTGATAACTGTAAACTGGTAACTCACACTATTATCTATCTGGTTTGAGTTCTGTAGACATAAACTTTCCCCACTCACAAGTAAGAACAACCACTCAGAATGGGTAATACTAAATAATATACAATACTAACTCTTCCTGAAATAAAAGGTTATAACTTTATTATTTATCAAAAAAAAAAAAAAATAAAAAAAAAAAAAAGCTTTCAGCTCTAATATAATCTAATAACATATCACCAACAAATGACACGTCTATAATTTACCCTTTATTATTTCTCTAGATAATTACTAGGCATATATATATTATATTCTACACATATTAGTAGTATACCACTCATATACTATATTTATCATAAATACTTAAATATCATATATATTCTAATTATTATTTAACTCTCATATTCATTTCCTATATATATATATATATATATAATACTACTACTACTACTATATATATATATATATAAATACCTATATATAATTATATATATAAGGGAGAGAGATGAGAGACGTGAGCAAGAGAGCGAGAGAAAGAGATAGAGAAAGAGAAGAGAAAGAGAAAGAGAAAAAGAGAGAGAGAGTAGAGAAGAGAGAGAGAGAGAAGAGAGAGAAGAGAGAGAGAGAGAGAGAGAGAGAAGTCGCAGATGACAAAGAGATGAGAGAGAGAAATGAATAAAACATCATTAAAAAAGTCGTAAATTGAAATTTTATCAAATTGAAGAATTTTATACAAAATCTAATACTTAATTTCTATATAGCACTCTCTTAGCCTGTTTCACGCCCATCCCTAACTTGTCCCTAATTTCTCTGAATACAAGCTCATGGCTACTTAGAATGTCTCTAACTATAACAGTCCATACATTATAGATTCCGAGAAAATACCTTAAACAATTCATCTCATACCACAATTAGCCAGTTGATGAAAGAGTAACACGCGGTAAACCAAACATGCACCATAATTATTATTTTCTAATATGACCCTTCCTCTCATAATGTACGATCTCTAGCCAGACACTTCTCTCACTTTCGTAGAGATAAGGTCTCACCTTTAAGTTCACTGAACGGCAGACTATCTATCAATTTGGCGAGCAGGACCACCTTACACGGAGAATTCTCATCCCAAATAAGCTGTATCTTTTTCCATAACGACATCCTCACTGGCAAGCATAATTTTGCCTCTTTAACTCTTCACTGCCACAAAAATTCCACCATCGAGTCTATTTGAATCACTCTAAACATTATCCTTCTATGGAAAGTCACTAGAACACTTGGTTCGTCAGCTTGAGTCACTCCTCATTTGCGAGGTTACTAAACAAAAAATATATGACCCATAATTACAACACAGGTAATGGAGGACTGTTCGCTCACTTCCTGTTAACTAAACCTAACCTTACCCTTATCTAACGTTTACTTTCAAACCCTCTTGCCTATGTGAAATTAACCAATCACCCTGCAATCTCTCCACCCAATCCTCTCAAACCTCTCCTACTCCCACAACAGAACCAACTCATCCGCATACAATAGGTAGGGCAAAACCCTCCACTCCTTATTCTCCATTTCTTCTCACATCTCTTAGTCTATATAATCATCTCCGATTCTGTTGTGACGTGCGTGTAGTCTAATCTGTTACTACCTGCTCATATTCAATATTTTCCCAAATATAAAAACATCAATACTTAGTTTTCTAGCACACAGTTCATCTCCGCTTTATATCCATAGGTTGCATCGCTCGAGTGGCAAAATCACACATCAATCCATGACACAAATCACAGCATATTATGATTATATATATCATTAGAAAATCGTCGGTCGTCCGAGAGAGATGCGGTAACACACAGAACTTAAAATATTCCTAAACACAATGAGCCCCTGAAACACAAACCATCTATGTATCTTTACACAATTGTTACAAACTTTACAAATATATTATTAATTTCATTATTATTATTTAATACATATATACATATATAATATATATATATACTATACGTAACTTCCTAAATCGGTCCAAAAAATAAACTATATATACTTTATTAGAAATTACATTCAGAAGTACTATTAAATCCTAATAGCAAACCCTAATAATATCATCATTAATTATAACTTATATTAGCTCAATATAAGTGGCTTATACTATACCTATATATATACCTACTATTACATTATATAACGTATATACTCACTGATTCGTATTCACACTATCCATAATATAACAGCCAGCAAAATAATATTATTATTGACACTTTCAGTGTAACTCACTTTCAGATTGCGCGTGAAAATTGAATCAAACCATATCAACATCGTCAATAGATATTCTCATCTCAAATTATCACATTTGTTAAATATAATTTGCATGGGATTTTTGTTAATTGCGCTTAACACACACATTGCCTTTCTATTTTTTTTATCTGTGGTATCTACCATACCATGCAGGTTTATAACCACAATCCGTTTGAAACTCACAATGGTTTAAACCATCAACCAAAATCACTATATATATTATAATCCATAGTATATATATATTTACACTCATCGGAATACGTACATAACTCTCTATTCGGAGACCAATAACCAAGCTATATTAACCTTTACCTTACAACACTCAATATATAAATATACTTATTCCCTTAATTAAATTTCTATACATAGTATTATATTACCCTTTTTCATCTATCACTTATTAACCCTCATAATTACAATGGATACTAATTTACTATAAATGCTCTCTATACTTCATATTTACCCTTGGAAATATACTATAATATATATATATACCTACTATCCATTTAAACGTAACTTATTATACAATAGCAACATTTCCATCCAAATATCAATATTAATACACTACATATCTATATATATCACGCTCATTAATAATGTACTACCTATTATATCCCCAATTTGATTGCGGCTCCCTGATCAAGTTTCCATCACATTTGTTAAATTTTTAAAAAATCTATTTACGGACGATCTTCTTGACTATTATGTGTTTTTACCTACTATTATTCTTTTCATAAAGCAAAGATTTTCCTAACTGATTTAACATTATTTTTTTTTCATTTCTGCGGACATTCTTTTTATTTAGCATGAAACAGTTCTATCGCTGTATCTTAAGGATAAAGTCGTTAGAGAAACCTCATCAGTCAGGTTCACGACCACGTATTATAAAGTTTTGAATTAATATTCTCCTTTGCGTCTAGGTATACACTCCTAAGTGCAACACTACTTTAAGCTTAGAGCTTATAAACACGTAATGGTCTATTACGGACACCTTAAGTTTCGTGAGATTAGGTTAGCACCCAAAAATGTCACCAAACACTCTTAGTGAGAGAGTAAAAAAGTGTTCAAATTGTGCATACGATTTTAATCGCGATATGGATACAATTCATTTAAAATCGGCCATACAGCTTTGAAACATATAGACAACCCCTCAATACTAACATATATTTTGCTATCTACAGAACTTTAATCACATTATTAATAGAAGGCGTTTCATCGACCCCTGATGTATGCATCCGAGAATACCATATCGTTCAATATATAGTATATATTATAAACAATTATCCCCTTAATTACTTAAATTCTATTAAATATAAATCATATCATATTTTAATTCATACACCTATTATATCATTTCTATAATGAATAAGAGATACCCTTTATGCTATTGTATGTCCTCTTATATATATTATCAAAACCTCTGACTTATTACAAAAACTGTTTCAATTATATATTATAATATATATAAAACTATAACTATATACTTATTTTATATATTTCATATCTACTACTATATATACCTACCTATTTATATATATATATTTATGATAGTTATAATATTAATAATAATAATAATCTTTTTATTATTATATTCTATTCAACCTATTATATAATTCCATAACCTCACTTTCTATTCTATTTAGGGTAAAATCTATCACATAAATTATATATATCTTGCTTTTAAGTAAATTCACCTATATATATATATATAACTATATATTATATACCTATATAAACGTATAACTTTTTTTATATACCATTTATTTTATATAAACTACTATATTATATATAATATATATAAATATAACCTATAAGCTATTTTACATCAACTATATTATCTATATATTACATATATTATATATATATCCATATATATATATATATATAATATAGATATATATTTCATACTATTTTCTTCTTTCCCCCCCCCCACACACACACACACACATATATATATATATATATTATATATATATCATATATATATATATATATATATAGTATATATATATACTATATAATATATATATATATATATATATATATATATATATATTATAGTTAGTGATGCAGCAAGATGTAATTTTTTCGCAGCCGCGAAATGCGGATACGGATGCAGATGTTTGATTTAATATCCGCGGATGCGGATGCGGAATGCGGATGTTTGATATATTATATATATATTATTATATATATAATATATAATAATATTATATATATATATTATATATATATATATAATACATTATATATATATATAATATATATATATATATATATAATATATTATACATATATATATATTATATATATATATATATATATTTATATAATATATATATATAAGTATATATATATATATATATATATATTATATATATAATATATATATATATTAATATATATTATATTATATACTATATATTATATTATATTATGAGTTTAGCCACAATCTATTAATATAATTGTGTTACCAGGGTACAGGACTGGGACCCAACTCAATTGCACCCCACCAACCTCTTTCCCCACTTTCGCCCTTAATGAAAGAGAATTTAACAATGGATTTATATACTTTTTGCACTAGTATTGAATTCAAATATAGGAAAGTTGGGCTGAGAAACATCAAATTTTTCTGCTGAGAGCTCAGCATTGTTAAATACTCTCTCACCTGGAACATAAGTTGGAGGACAAGCCAAAGTATTTCCTTGCATGTTTACTCATAGCGTGGGTAAACATTTTGCCTTTTGTTCCCCCAACTGATTGGATCATCATTTGAATCTAATCGTTTTTTCTTTGTGATAGTTTTCAATTCATTTGCACTACATCTTTTGGTAGTGCGTGTGTTTCTTTTCATCACTAATGGACGGTAGAAATTCTTCCAGTGATATGTTATGATTACTGTAAAGGTGTTGGTTTGTAGATTTCGTTTTTACCTTTTAATGGGTGCGAATTAATAGACTGTTCGGATTGAAGTTTTTCAACTGCAACACAAAGTAACGAATTAACTTGTTCTAATATTGTTACAAAAAACTTGCCTTTATAACGGGGATCTAAGTAAGTTGCAATAGTATGAAGGTCATTAATTTTTCCACAGAACCAAAGCGTTTTACTAGATCTAGTCTAATTCTACACTCCTTCAATTCTTTAAAACCGTCATCATTTTCATTTGAAGATGGTTCAAAAAGCTTCCTTGGCGTTGAGATTAATGGTATTACATCGGAGACAGAAGCTGTAGAGGCGCTGATATTTTTGGTAGTTTCTTCAAATGGTTTCAATCAGGGATGGCAATTTTGGTGATTTTTTTGATTTTTTTAAAAAAAATCAATTTGTGATTTTTTTGATTTTTTTTGATATTTTTGATTTTTTGGATTCGTAACGTCACGCGAAATATAATTTGCAAGTTACAAATTAAATATCGCGTGACGTTACGAATCTGAAAAAATAAAAAAAAATAAAAAAAATCAAATAAATCACATTTTGATTTTTTTAAAAAAAATCAAATAAATCACCAAAATTGCCATCCCTGGTTTCAATAGCTTAATCCAGTGTGACATGATGTCATTTTCCTCATTAATAATAATGTTAACTTTGGAATACGAACTGGCGTACGAAGCAATAGGTTCTTTGAGCAATACTTCTTTTCATTATATGAAGTGTACTAATTCCAGCGAGTTGGAATGTCTTTGATAACTTTAAGACATGGAATATCAAGCCGTTTTCAAATTGCCTTCAACTCATTTTCATTTTCATTTTCTTTTTCAGATTCATCTTAAGTATTTTTATTATAAAATTCTTTATCAAATCTCGACATTAAACATCCGCGCAACATCCGCAGGGCAAAGCGCGGACGCGGATGCGAATGCGGATCTTTAATAATGTGCGGATGCGGATGTTACCTGCATTCACTAATATATTATATATATATATATATATATATATATATATATATAATATATATATATAATATATATATTATATATATATATATATATATATATATATATATATAATATATATAATTATATTAAATATATAAAATAAATATATATATATATAAAATAATATCATGGCGTACCTTGAATAACAACAGGAATATTTGATATAATTATATATATATATATATATAGTATATATATATATTATAATATATATATATATATAGTATATATATATATATATTATATATAATATATATCATATTTTATCACTGCGTATGGGTCAATTTGGCTTTCATCCTCCTTTTCGGACGTGATTTGCTGACAAATAGAGAGTATACTTATTTACTATATTTTCTTTCACTAAAACTTACGAAAACAAATCATATTTTTTCTGTTGGTTCCTTTGGCTGGGGAATTTAATGTCGTAATTTATTTTAAATTACTTCATTCGCCACTTGTGGCCAGTTTTCCTTTTGGGTTTTGATGACTGGATTCGCGAGTGGTTAATTTGCGATCGTGATCAAGGGAATTGTGAATGCATTAGTCATCGCTATTTCCTTTTAAAATTTTGTAAATAATAATCTTAGTAACCACTTTGATATAAAAGTTAAAATATATTAATAAAAACTTGCTCTGAGAGTCGGTGCAATTTTGCACCGAGAAATTTCAGATTTCAATACCGTAGTCTGATAAAGGCTCATAAGAGTAAAGTATCTCTTATAATTGGGCTACGCCCTTGAAATTCACAATATTAATTCATTTAATAATAAATAGTAAAAGTTCCAAGTTTGGGACCCCTGGGTTACCTGTAACCCCTAAAAATGGGTTAAGGGCTGGAGCCCCCCCCATATTATTTTTGTTAAAAATTTCACCGGATTCTTCTTATTCATGTCAAAACCTATTATTGTACCAATTTTCAGCCCAAAAAGAAATGTTAATTTCAATGTATATTATATATATATATATATATATAATATATATATATATATATTATATATATATATATATATATATATATATATATATATATATAAGTATATATATATATATAAATAACCTCCTCCTTCCACAAAATTGAGAAAAATGAAACTGATACAAAAAAACCGGTTTACATTTAAATTCCTTTTGACAACGTTTTGAAATTTCAAACTTCCTTTAATTATACAAAAGAGATAGAACTACATTTTGATTAAATTTTATATTGTTCAAAGTAATATTTTAATAATTATAAACATTTCAAGTCACCTGAAAAAAATAGGCTTTGAAACTGGTGAAATGTCACACTTAGAAATTTTTCTCTTCCCCCTAGCCACTTCGGTTCCTCATAAATGTCAGGCTTGATTTATAGGTCAAAATGGTCTTAAGACATTCCTTTTTTTACTTGTATAAATGTCATTGACCTTTTCGAAATGAAAGGTCAAGTTTTTTTTTAGGTCAAAAAAAACCTATTTTTCTATATTGAAATTGTGACATATTTTAGCTCAAAGTTATCCGAGAGAAATAAAATTTATACCAAATTAATCAGAAAAGAACACTGGTTCTTTTGATTATTGTTAAAATTGGTAATTATCATGAATTACAAAATTACAATTATTAAGTAATTTCTATGGAAGTAAAAATCACGAGTTAACAACATGTGATTGTTGCCAAAAGTTTCCTTTGTAAACTTCTAATGATTTTTATAATAAATCTAAATTAGCTTATTCAACAAATTTATTTATTTAATATATAGTTTTAAATTTGCTATCTTTTGATAGTAAATTTGTTTTTATAACATCATTAATTCAAAGTGATGTTTATTTGATTAATTGCTTGTCGGTAACTCTTTTCGCGTCTTCTCTATCGAGTATATAAGGAAGCGATCGAGACCGAGAGGTATTATTCTCACTCTTAATTACTGCACGCTCAGTAGACTCTGTCCCATATTTTGCATTTCCGAGTCGAAAGAAATTCTACGAGAAGATTTTTTTTCAATGCAGTATCGAGTAGCTTAACATCTTTCATCGAGGCCTATCCTTAAGACGGGTCTCTACCTTTCATATTTTAGAGGTTCCGCGCCATTTTGGAGGCGTCTTACCGATGTTTAATTTAGGGCTGTTTTGATTCTTTTTTTTTATAAATCAACAGCGGAGAATTGAAAACCTTCCTTCCGTTAAATGGTGTTTTTAGGAAATTTGTGTAGGTATGTCATTCATAAAGCCTTTCTGGACAAACTTAGGGATCCCCACTAACGGTCATCTGACCAACCCTTCTCTCCTTGCAGATGTTAGCAAAAAAGGCAATAGTTTTTTGTTTCGTATACATATTAATTTTTGATAAGTGTTTTGATGTTGTATAACAAATCAGTCTCTTCTTGTTGAGTTGTTCCAGTCAGAATAATTCAACTTGAACAGTGGACCCACGAGTTGTTATACAATATTGATACATTTCTTATAGAATAGTTCTCAAGGTTGAATTAAATTCGATTGGCCCACGTTTTTTTAGTCATTCAGTTTTCATCACTGAATATTAAAAATCCGCGTCAATCACCTTTCAACCTAACTTTTTTATTTCGTCTTAAATTTAGATGTCCAGTTTTATTGATAGGTGGAAGAAATCTTCGAGGTTTTTATCTATTCTTTTATTCTCCCTCTTTTTTCGGTGAAAGCTTAAAAGTATGATATTTACACACACCTTTTTTTTTCCCAACGTGATGTACACTGAATTTTTGTTTATTTTTTTTTATACATGCAAATATTTAAAATCGCACTCAAAAAAGTAAGCAAAAAAGCTAAAGGGAAAAATTGAAAAGTAAAAGATTTTGGGAAAAATTTAATATAGAGTGAATAAAAGTAAACAAAAACGTAGAAATTGAAAGAGTAAAATTCATCGTAAAAATGTCATTGTAATATTCCCCATTTAAATATTGTAATTGGAAATCACTCCTTATATATATATTTTTGTTAGAAAATATACATAAACCCATAAATATTTATCAGAAAATAATAGAAAATTAAAAAATAAAAAGTGTCACGCGGCTTCAATGTCACGCGGCTTCAATGTCACGCGACTTCAATGTCACGCGACTTCAATGTCACACGACTTCAATGTCACGCGTTCTTAATGTCACGCGCTCTTAATGTCACGCGGTCTCAGAAATACCTCACAAATGTGAACAGGTCGGAATTGTAATTTACGATTGTGTTCACTTCAAATATTGAAATTTAATATTTGCAGAGTATAAATTATAATTTTCATAATTACCAACCATCAGTTGATGGTTCCCATGTATATATATATATATATATACATCCCTAAATTTTTGTCGTGAAATAATAAAATTAATTAGGTAAAACATAGCGAGTTTTTTTGGAATTTGTGTGACATTTTGCGCTGTCAAAAGTTTCCGTGCATGATAAACTGTAATTATAGTGGTTTTGGTAATCTTAGTATTCCTGGTGGTGGAGCAAATATTAGAAATCCCCAGACAGAGGCTTCACCCCTGTCTAAGTAGTAATAAATAGTGTCCATAAGTAAACATTTGCTTCTTGGATTCTTCATTGCATATTCCGCTCTCTGTACTAGAGGTGAAACGCAATAAGAACCCAAAGTAAAGTTATTACATTGGAGACTGTCATTCTATTGAGACACCTTTGTGTCTTCAAAGAAGACTATTCCTACAATTAATAATTATTGTTGGTAATTGAAGTAATAATTACAAATTCATAATAATTATTATTATTATTATTTATTATTATTATTATTATTATTATTATTATTATTATTATTATTATTATTATTATTATTATTATTATTATTATTATTATTATTATTATTATTATTATTATTATATTGTAGCTAGTATACTGCTTTCTATTATTATTATTATTATTATTATTATTATTATTATTATTATTATTATTATTATTATTATTATTATTATTGCTTTCGTAGTACTAGTTATAGAAAGTCTTAGTAGTATACTTTATTGTTAACGTTATCACAACAAATATTGTTGTTATTATTGTTTCATTATCTTCGGAAATTGACAGAGTTTTTTTTCATCTTTGTCCACTTCCGAAAATATATATTTTTCAACTTCGAAAAATTATACTACATCTTGTTCGATAACGTAGTTACACATATTCGGAAATTCAGAAATTACTACGTAATAAAAAATTATAATCTCAAACATCGAAGCGACTTACTTTTAAAAATAAACTCAGTAAATTTTCAAAATAGAACACTATTGAAAATAAATTTCGATTTAAATTTAATAAACAAAAGCTTTTTCGTCCCCAAAATCATCATAAAATAAAACTCGGTTCTTTTATGGGCATTCGCTATATAGCAGTATATTACAGAGTCAATAATTATTCTTCATTTTTTGTATATATATAATATATATATTAATTACTCTGGTCCACACGAGACCGCACCGGGTTATCATAATATATTACAGAATTTATATTCCACTAATTCATGGCTACTTCCAACTAATCGAGCGAAAGTTGGTACCTGCGCCAGAGAATTTGTTTGGAAAAGGAGAATTGTGGATTAAATTTGTATCGGTCTTCATTAGCCCAGCAACTGGATTTGGTCATAAATCCCCCACATTTTGGTTGCGCGCAACTGCTGTAATTCACCCCCCTACTATAAAAACATTGGACTTGCGCCACATTTTAAGTGGCGCCCCAACGTGCTTTAACTCACGCACCCATTAAAAACATTTATTTTGCGCCACATTTAAGTGGCGCCCAACGTGCTTTAACCCACGCCCCCATATAAAAACATTTAATTTGCGCCACATTTTAAGTGGCGCCCAACGTACTTTAACCCACGCCCCCATTTAGAAACATTTAATTTGCGCCACATTTTATGTAGCGCCCATCGTGTTCAAACCACCTCTTCATTTAAAATTTAATTTTTTTTTGAATCCTTTTGTGCCATTTAAGAGCGCCCTAATATATTTTTTATTGTTTGACCTCGTGTCACTTAATATTATTCCCCTTTAATATATTTTCCCCTCTGAAGGGGCTTTTATTTTTATTTTTTTTTGTGTGGGAGCTTACAAGAAGACATAGTCTCCAGTTTTTTCACATATCCAAATTTCAATTAAATTTTATTAAAACTAAAACAAAATAGCCATTACGGTTATTTACTTTCAAAATATTTTAGAGAAAAAATATTTTTTAAATTACATTATATATATTGTTACGTTCAGGGACGTAACTGAAGTTTCAGAAGGCTGTAGTAACAAAACTCGTTTTCGGTTGTCAAAATCTATATTGAAACAATAAACATAATTAATATATTGTAAACATTAACAATAATAATAATAATAATAATAATAATAATAATAATAATAATAATAATAATAATGAGATTACAGTATGAAATATAAAAGTTAAAGTTACGCATGAAATGATACGTTTTCTCTTATGTTTTTTTAGGGAAACTATTACATAAAATATATAAAATTTTTAACGTAGCTTCGCTGTATTATTGAATAAAATTAAAAAGTTGCTTAAATCTAAATAATGTAAGGCACAATAAAGGTAAATTTTCACTAAATGTTTTTCACTAAATATTATATCAAAGAATTATTTTCGATACAGAATAGCACAAAATTAGGCCTTAGAAAATCAGGCGAAATTACAGACCTTGTACAATTCGAGGCAAAGGTAACACAGAGGACTGATGAGGCATCAAACATTCACAATAAAATCACTGACGCTCACTAGATCAATATTCATAAGATTTGGCGAATTGTTTGTAATGAAAACAGGTTATTTGGGACAAAATAAAGGAGCGGTTCCAGAAAGCTTGTTCAAGGCGATAAGATGGCGGGATCGATTGACCAATAGCGAACAAGGATGTGGTCACGTGAGAAGTAGGACGATAATACTAAAAAGGAAGAAGGAGAAGGTAATATAGCTCCCCTATGAACAGAGGAGCGTCGTGAATGATTAA
This sequence comes from Trachelipus rathkii, assembly GCA_015478945.1. NCBI lineage: Eukaryota > Metazoa > Arthropoda > Malacostraca > Isopoda > Trachelipodidae > Trachelipus > Trachelipus rathkii. Next base: position 12,531 of record JABUQX010062078.1, read on the forward strand.
GGTGAAAAGCGAACCACTGGACGTAATGCTCGTCCATAACGCGATGTGGAACGGGGTGGACCAGACGGTAAGGTTGCAGTCGGAATGGGTTCCGGATTCGGAGGAGGAAACGGTGTTGGAACAGGAGACAGAGGTGTCTGCATCGGAACAGGAGGCGGAGATGTCGTAGCGCGGGGCGCTGAAGTAGCTGGCGAAGTAGCTGACAATAGCTGAGGGGTTGCAAAGGGGTCAGGTTCGGATTGAGAACAAGTTGATGTAAAAAGGCAGATGGGCTAAAAGTCGATATTATCTGCGAGTAGAGGTAGATGTGCGGGGGCCGAAGGTGGAGGAGGAAGTGGTGAAAGAAGCGGGATCAAGGTTCAAAATAGCCGGTTTGAATCCTATCCACTGAGAATGTTTTCGCTTTTGCTCCCTTTCTGTAAGGGTGAAGAAACTTTCGATATGCGTTTTTACAATACGAGGAAAGGTCCGTCATAGCGGGCTTGCAAAGGGCTACGGTGTGAATCAGCCGAATTAATAATAGAGCAAGTCTCCAAAATCCCGCAGGCTGTAGGGGTTGGACGGGGAGGGTGGCTGCAAAGACGCTTCCACGCCTCAGTACAATTGACGAAAGGCGAAGCCAGGAAGGTGTGCTGGTTCGTAGTTTTTGAGAGGGAAGTATAAAACTCACCAGGTATTTCGATGGTAGTGCATAGACGAGCTCAAGCAGTTGAGCATTTTGAGGTCTTCTTTGTCGAAAGTTCTTGATTACCGAGTAGGGACAAGGAAAGTTTCGGACCAATGTCCGGTGTTCCATGGGCCATAAGAGAGGCCTTTAGCTGTCGGTGGAACCTCTCTATGAGCCCTTGAGCTTGCGGATGGTAGCTGCAAGAGCGAAGGCGCTTAGAGCCGATTAAAGTCATAAGGTCCTTCCAGAGGTGAGACTCAAACTGCCTACCCTGGTCTGTGGACACGGTCGAGGGAGTGCCAAACCTGGCTATCCAGTTGTACAAAAATGCCTGAGCAATTGTCTCGCTGGAAGTATCACGCAAGGGAATGGCTTCTACCCATCGAGTGTAGCGGTCTATACATGTTAAAATATGTGTGAAACCATTTGAGGGTGGTAAAGGGCCGACTAAATCAATGTGCACCTGGTCAAAACGTTCACCAGGGGGAAGAAATTGCTGAAGAGGTGCGACAGTGTGCCTGTGCACTTTGGATTTTTGACAGTTGAGACACTGCGTTGTCCACTGTTTAACATCCTTTAGTAAGGACGGCCAGACGAAATGCTTACCTATTTTGACTTGACTACCTTTTACCCCTGGGTGCGACACATCGTGAATGGTGTGAAACACCTTTCTACGCATGGGGGTAGGTACTACTGGACGAGGATGTGCGGAAGAGACGTCGCATAACAAAGGTGGAAAACCAAAAATTTCTACAGTTTGAATGTCGTAAGAAGAGGCGGGAGGGAAAATAATCTCTTCGAGTTGCTGCAAGCGAGCCATTTCGACGAAATCAATGTCTGGTAAAGGAGATATAGCGTTAATTCGGGATAGAGCATCGGCAGGAATGTTGTCCTTTCCTTTTATATGGCGGATATCAGTTGTGAATTGGGCAATGAATTCAAGGTGACGTGCTTCACGAGGGGACTGTTTCACTCTGGAAGCTGTAATGGCATGCGTGATGGGTAAATGATCAGTTACAACATGGAATTCCCGACCTTCTATGAAGTAACGGAAGTGCTTAATTGCTAAATAAATTGCGAGAAGTTCCCTTCCAAACGCGCTATACCTTGTTTCAGGCGGCTGGAACTTTTTAGAAAAGAAAGCTAATGGACGCCATTCGTTATCAATGAACTGTTGTAGGACGGCACCTGCCGCGAAATCTGAAGCGTCTGTGTTGATTCTAGTCGGGGCTGTGTCGGATGGAAATATAAGTAACACAGAGGAAGCCAGGGCTTCCTTGATGGCGGTGAAGGCATTAGTTGCTTCGTCGTTCCAATCTACAGTGACAGAAGCAGCAGAACCTTTACGTGGATGTTTAAGAAGTGCGTGAAGCGGGAGGAGAATTTTAGCGGCGGACGGTATAAAACGATGGTAGAAGTTTACCATCCCTAAAAAACGACGGAGTTGACGCTGTTTAACGGGTTTCGGAAACTCACGAATGGCTGCCACACGATCCTCAAGGGGACGTATACCATCGGCAGAGATCGTATGTCCGAGAAAAGTTAGGGATGAAACTCCGAATTCACATTTGGAAGAATTGACACATAGACCAAATTCACTAAGTCTGGTAAAAACTTGCCTGAGATGTGAAGTATGTTCTTCCTGAGAGGCACTGGCAATCAATAAGTCGTCTATGTAGGCGAAAACGAAGGGTAAACCACGTAATACTGAGTCTAGAAGACGTTGAAATGATTGACTAGCATTTCGTAAACCGAATGGCGTTCGAAGAAATTCGTAAAGGCCGAAAGGAGTGATAATGGCAGTCTTATGAATGTCGTCCGGATTGACGGGAATTTGAAAAAAAGCGCTGATTAAGTCAATTTTTGAGAAGATAGTACAACCAGAGAGGTGGGATGTGAAATCCTGTAGATGAGGTACATTATAGCGGTCCGGGCGGGTGATTGCATTTAGGCAGCGATAATCGCCAGTCGGACGGTAATCTCCATTTGGTTTGAGTACCATATGCAATGGAGAGGCGTAATCGGACTTTGAGGGTCGGATGATGCCCTTCTCTAAGAGAGATTCAAATTCTAGCTTTGCCGCTTTGAGTTTATCTGGTGCAAGACGCCGTGCATGAGAGAATGGAGGTCTGCCGGAAGTTTCAATGTGATGAACAACATTATGTTTCACAGGAGGGAACTTGGAGACTGGAGAAAGAAGTTCAGGGAAATCGGTAATTAATAATGATTCAAAAATATTATTAGATGGAGAAAGATGTATGCCACTGATGGAAGCGGACGCACGAATACAAGCGGATGAGAAATGTGTCTCAAAATCAATGATGCGGTTGTGGTTCATGTCAACCAGAAGGTTGAAGTGGGACAGAAAGTCTGCACCTAATATTGGTAATGTGACGTCGGCTATCGTGAAGTCCCATATAAAATCACGACGGAACGAGAGCGTTAAATGGAGTCGTTTGGTACCATAAGTGTTAATGTTGTGGCCTTTGGTTTGTGGATATAGAAATTCAGGTAGGTTATATTTGTTGTTTTTGAAATGGTAACGTGGTACAACTTTGAAATTGAGCTACGGAATCTACGAATAGTAGCTGGTGAGGATCGAAAACACAAAGCAAGTTGGATGGACGCATTAGAAAAACGCACCCCAAGCGAATTTCGGAGTCGGTGTTTAAGTTAAATTCCCGAATGTTTATCAAGGCTTGAGACAATGACCGAGTTGATCTCCAAGAACGTTGATGGTTTCTACACAATACCATGCTGATAATGTGACGGAAACTGCTAAAGCCTGAGAATCAACAGAAGAAGAGAGCGGAACTGACGCGAAGGGGTAGGGAGCGACGATCGAACGTCGTTTGCTAGTTGAGAGCGAGAATTATGAACCATAATTTAAAGCAGAATAAGTATGTGAATGTCATTGGGAGGGTAGCTGGGGTATGGCAAGGGTGGGAGGAGGCTGGGGGTATATTGAAGGAGGTAAGTGAATAAGGATAGGTAGAGGATGAAGGATGAGGATACTGTTGTTGAAGATAAGGATATTGTTGTTGAGGATAAGGAGGGGAAGGAGGAGGAGGAGGGGGAGGGGGAGGGGAAGGAGGATGGGAGGAAGGAGCAGTGTAACGCGTTTCTAAAGCTCTTATTCTGGTTGTTAAATCCATGATGGTGTTCTGCAACACCTGTAGTTGGGACATGATATAAGCATTTTCAGTGGGCGGCGGTGGGTGCCTAATGGCATTGACTGACTCATTTACATGCGATAGCGACGCTTGTGGTAAGTTATTATTGTCGGTGGAGACTGTGATGTGCGAGACTTGTGATGGTATGTCTGCTGTCGGAAGAGGTTTCGCTTTACAAATTCTATCTGCATAAGTAGCGAGTTCTTGTAGTGAACAGTTGGGATCTACAGTTGCTAAACGCAGTTGCATCTCTGCAGGAAGTTTCTGTAGGAAGAGATGGCGCACAATATGTATACAATTGCCTACGGGAGGGCCGTCAAGAAGATTCAACATATCAGATAATAGAACTGATGGCAAACGATCTCCAAGAGAGCCACCAGTCAAAAGTTTTTTTACTTTTTCAGCGTCGGTTTCTCCCAGCCGGTTTAAAAGTTCGGTTTTAAGTTGAGTATAGGGCTGGTTGTGGGAATGTAAGGAGGGTAAAACATCCTTTAGGCGCTGTAAAACAGGGACAGGCAAAATGTTTAAAAGGGCTCTGAATCGGACAAGCTCGTTGGTAGATTCGAGCTGGAGCTCGAGCAGCGTAAATGTGAGATCCAAGTCATTATTGAGGAACTTACCAGTATATACACTAGGAGATTCCCTGTCTGAAGCAGGCTGTTGTGATATTACGTTCATATTTTCAGTATTTGCAGCATCAGGAGGGGACATTATTTGTAATTTTAATAAATGCGATTGTAAAAAAAAAAATTTTGAAAAAAAATATTACGAAACAAAAAAAATATATGCTTAAGATGCGATTTGCACACGCTAAGTATAGTAAAAATAATGGTCAGAGACCAAATAATAGACTGAATACTACAACAAGGTATCAATGGATGAGGAAAAATATAGTAAGCCGCTTTTATGGGCTAAAATAATGTAAAAAAAATTATTTGAAAATGATAAATTGGGCCTTAATTCACCCAGATATTATGTAAAATTTGTATCGGAATATAATATTAAATATTTATAATTATATAATAAATGGATTTCCAGCGTCAGGTTGCGGATCCGTGTGTGTTCTTTGTTGTAGAGATGATTCCAGGAATGCTGGGATATGTAACAACGTCAGCACTCACTCCAGGGGCACCAATATTACGTTCAGGGACGTAACTGAAGTTTCAGAAGGCTGTGGTAACAAAACTCGTTTTCGGTTGTCAAAATCTATATTGAAACAATAAACATAATTAATATATTGTAAACATTAACAATAATAATAATAATAATAATAATAATAATAATAATAATAATAATAATAATAATAATAATAATAATAATAATTACAGTATGAAATATAAAAGTTAAAGTTACGCATGAAATGATACGTTTTCTCTTATGTTTTTTTAGGGAAACTATTACATAAAATATATAAAATTTTTAACGTAGCTTCGCTATAATATTGAATAAAAATTAAAAAGTTGCTTAAAATCTAAATAATATGTGGTACACAATAAAGGTTATTTATGCTAAATGATTTTCACTAAATATTATAACAAAAAAAATATTTTCGATACAGAATAGCACAAAATTAGGCCTTAGAAAATCAGGCGAAATTACAGACCTTGTACAATTCGAGGCAAAGGTAACACAGAGGACTGATGAGGCATCAAACATTCACAATAAAATCACTGACGCTCACTAGATCAATATTCATAAGATTTGGCGAATTGTTTGTAATAAAACAGGTTATTTGGGACAAAATAAAGGAGCGGTTCCAGAAAGCTTGTTCAAGGCGATAAGATGGCGGGATCGATTGACCAATAGCGAACAAGGATGTGGTCACGTGAGAAGTAGGACGATAATACTAAAAAGGAAGAAGGAGAAGGTAATATAGCTCCCCTATGAACAGAGGAGCGTCGTGAATGATTAAGGTGAAAGTTTCATTCAATTGAAAGTCTTTGGACTTCATTTTTTTTTTCTTTTGTGGTATATAGAAAAATATACACCTTGTAAACATTTAATTTTAAGTCTCATTATTATATAAAATCTGTTTGTGTAATATAAACACAATTACTTAATATTAAGTTAGTTTTAAATATTTCTAATAACATTAATATTCATAAAATTATTTATATATATATATATATATATATATATATATATATATATATATATATATATATATATATATATATATATATATATATATATATATATATTTTTCGTTCAAACCTTACACAGGTATTTATATCACAACGAGTGATCCGATATATATACATATTTTCTTATAAAAATAATATAGTTTATAATTTGAATATTTTAGTGTCACAAGACACTCTTTTCATGTATAAAATTTTTTATACGATATTTTCCAGCGCTTTATACCGGTACATCTGAAACCGGTTCATCGGTTCAACATTTTTTGTTGAACATTAAATTACATTTAATCTTATAGTTTTGAATATTTTAATATTTTAGTGTCTCAAGACACATTTTTTCTCTTTATATATTTAAAAAAAAAAATTTTTGATAAAAAATGGCTTCCCCCATGTCTGATCTGTCCGATAGTGACCTTAAACAGTACGAGGCATTTAAAAAATCGCGCAAATTGTTACGTTCTCATGTCACAAAGACAGTTAACGAAACTAATACCCAATTAATGGTTGCCAACCCCGATATTCCCAAATTGAATTCTCTTATAAAAAGGTTAGAAAGTTTAGACATTAAATTAACAGAAGTTAATGATAACATCGCAAATTTCCTTGACGAGGAAAATCTTTTGATTGATGGCAACGTTACGTATGAAAGACATGCTTCTATTTTTGATTCCATCAGCGCCATTGAACATAAAATTAAAGAACTTACTAAACCACCTTCGCGACCAGCTTCGCGCCCTACATCACCGATTGCCCCGGCTACCCCTAGAGAGCCGGAAGCATTTAAACGCCCCATTAAAAAACTACCTACTTTTAGTGGTAATATTTTAGAATATGCCTCTTTTATTGAATCATTTGAAAACTATGTCGGAGGTCAGAATTACTCTGATCTTAGTAAACTTGATTTATTATTGGACTGCCTTCAAGGCACAGCAAAACAGATGGTATCTGGCTATGCCATCACCGGTGCTAATTATAAAGTTATTCGAAGTCTTCTTGAAAAGGATTTCGATAGCCCCGCAAAGGTCAAGGAGACCTTAATATTAAAATTAACTACATTAACCCCACCAAAGTATGAATACTCTGATCTGTATGCTTTTAAAGCCGATGTACATTGCTATGTCGAATCTTTAAAAGTCAAGGGCTTGACCGTCAATGACGATACTGGCTCTACTATCTTGGGTGTTTTACTGGCCCAAAAATTGCCTTCACAAATTAAAGAAAAGGTTAAATGGGAACATGTCGGTAAAGACTGGACCCTTGATTTCCTTTTTGATATGTTAAACCAGGCCCTATCAGTTTTAGAGGCCTCAGGTCAAACATTATCCAACAAGGACAATAAAAATCCCCCTAAAAAATCTGAGCATACTTCACCTTCCAATAATAAATGGAAGGGACAAGGGGCCAAACCCAAACAATCAACTATATTAAATACAAATGTGAACTCACCACCTCATAAGTCCAATAATAAACCAAATTACCAACCTAACCAAAATAAACCTAACTTTAATAACAACTTTAATAGGTTTAACAATAATTCCCCTCACCATCAAAATAAACCCCCATATTATAATAACAATCAAAATAATTATCAAAATCGGCCAAACAATAATTATAATAACAATAACTTTCCCAATAGTCAAAATAATTTTATAAAATGCCGTTTCTGTAACAGCAGTCACTACACTGCCAACTGTAGTTTTTTAAATACCCTTGAACTTCGTAATCAATTAGTTAACAGTCATCGTTGGTGCCGAAAGTGTTTAGGTGCCAACCATCCTACATCTGATTGTCAAAACACTAAAAAGTGTTACACTTGTCAGTCCCCAGAACATCATACTGCTCTTTGTCCCCAATATAAAAAACCAGAGTATGTTACAACTGTACCCCAATCCGCTTCAAACCACTTAACCTCCACCTTGTTGGCTCAGAGCCACGGTGTAGCTCTTCCCATAGCGGATTTAAAAATAAATAAAGGAGACAAACCCATCTTGGTTCGAAGTATTTTCGACCAAGGATCTCAACTCTCGTTAATATCAAAATCAGTGGCTAAAATATTAAATTGTATTCCTCATTCCACTGTTAACATCTCCATAAACGGAATTAACAAAAAGGGCACTCCTTCAGTACATGATGTGGTCACCTTAAACATCAGTACCAAGGAAGGGGTGATCCCCATATCTGCTGTTATAGTAGATCGCCTTCCCAACGATCTTAAAATACCTGGGCTTGTAAAGACCACACAAATGCTCAGACAATATCGTATTCCTCTTGCTAATCCTTATCCAACTTCAGATATCATTACGGATATTGGGTTACTTCTTGGATCCGACAACCTCCCCCACTTTCTCCAATCATATGAGAAAATAAACAATGTAAATTTGTTAAAAACAAATGTAGGTAATATTATTTGGGGCAAATTACCTTTTGCTTCTGGTGGCACTGATTCTCAAGTCACTATTGTATCTTCCTTTAGGGCCGAAGTCCAATTTTTTGATCCTATAGTTAGTTTTAGCCATTCCAATCATAAAAATATTAATCATTCTTCCTTTCTCCCTATAATTGAGGAGGAAGAACCATTAGTTTTAAGTGAAAATCCTCCCCTCTCTATAACTGAGGCAGAGGACTCTTTGAATTTAAATCCTTCACCTCCCTTCGAAGATGCCGAGGGAGGGGAAGTTGTAAATAATGCGCATCAACTTTCTTATTTTTCCCAAGAGGAATATTTAGATTTAGTAAATAGGTTTAAGGTTTTCTGTTCTGCCCTCGAACGAGGCTTGTGTGAAATTGTCCCATTAAAAGTACACAAAAAATATGAATTTTGCCTCAACTGAGGTTGGTGTTGAAAATCACACCTTTCTGAAAAAATTATTATTTCCCCCTCGAAAAGTACAAAAAAATATGAATTTAGTCTCCTCTGAGACTTGTGAGAACTCTCACACCATTGAACAACTATTAAATCAAAATATTTTATCTGCTTCAGCTGAAGCTTTTAGTACTGATTCTGCTTCGATAAAAAATATAGAAAATATAAATATCTCCTCAGCTGAGGACCCCCTCCCCCCTCCTTCTGTGATCACAGAGGAGGAGTATAACAAAAACTCCATAGACGACCTCGATCGTTTATGGTCTCTCTCCCATATTGGAATATTACCTGATGAGCAGTTTACTTTAGCTGAAAAAACTACCCTTGAATCATTTAAGGAAAATTTGCGCTTCATAAATGGGAAATATGTAGTGTCATTGCCATGGCGTACAAATCATCCCACTTTACCAGATAATTATTCTTTGTCGAAACGTCGACTTTATAGTGTGCTAAAACGGCTCAGGACTGAACCCGAATTATTAAAATCTTACAACGATGTGATAAAGGAACAGCTGTCCCTTGACTTCATCGAGGAAGTAAAACCTTCCACCCCCCTCCATCCTGAAGCCAAGTTACACTACCTTCCCCATCATGGGGTGCGCAAAAATTCCTCTACAACTAAACTTCGTTTAGTCTATGACTGCTCATCCAATAACCCCAGTTTAAATTTCTGTTTACACAGTGGTCCATCTCTGATAACAGATCTGGGAAAATTATTATTAAAATTTAGAATAAAAAAGTACGCAACTTCATCAGATATTGAAAAGGCTTTCTTAGGGATTCGCTTAGCAGAAAAGGATCGAGATTCAACTCGTTTCCTATGGGTCAGAGACCCCTCAGACCCCCAATCGCCTATAGTAACATATAGGTTCAAATCAGTACTATTTGGAGCAACTTGTAGTCCATTTTTATTGGCAGCATGCCTCCATCACCATGTAAATAAATCCCAAACGGCATACAAGGATGCCATATTAGAACAAATTTATGTAGATAACCTCTTCGGTACATTTGACACCGAGGATGAAATAAAACAATATTTTTTTGAAACCAGATCCTTATTTGCAGAGGCTGGTTTAAATTTAAGAGAGTGGGCTTCCAACTCATCTCTCGCTGCTTCTATGTTTCAAGAAAAAGAATTGGGCATAGAAGAACCTTGTTTAAAAATTTTAGGTATGGAATGGGATACTTCTTCAGATACCATGTCTTACCCCACTCGTAGCTTCGACCCAGAAGCCAATACCAAACGTAAAATATTGCATAATGTTGCATCTGCTTTTGATCCTCTTGGTGTTTTGTCACCCGTGGTTATAAGAGGCAAAATGCTTTTACAAAAAATTTGGAAATTAAAACTTGACTGGGACCACAAGATCCCCAATGATCTTCAAAAAGAATGGAGATCACTTGTGGTTCAATTTGAACAATGCTTAAACTTAAAATTACCCAGGCAACTTATATATTCAATTAATGTGGAACTCCACGCCTTTTCCGATGCATCTGGCTCTGCATACGGTACTGTGGTGTATGTGATCTCTTATGCAGACTCTACACCCATATCAAAAATATTATTATCGAAAGTAAAAGTATCCCCCATTAAAGAGCTTTCTATTCCCCGTTTAGAACTTATGGGAGCTCTATTATCATCTCGCATGTTAAAATTTATATTAGAAACATTTGAAAACATATTAAACTTTGAAAAAATATATGCTTGGTGTGATAGTCAAGTCACCTTGCAGTGGATTTTTTCACAAAAACAACTCCCCACCTTTAACCAGAACAGGGTGGACGAGATTAGAAAAAATGTTCCCTCTATAGAGTGGAAATATGTCCCTACACAGGACAACCCCGCTGACCTCGCTTCTCGCGGGTCAGACTGTAAATATTTAGCTTCTGATTTATGGACATCAGGTCCAACTTGGCTCTTAAATCCCTCAGACTGGCCAGTCTGGAGGGAACATCCTTCTTCTTCACAAAATAAAGAAGAAGACTTAATAATCTCAGCTGTGACAGTTACTCCTGTTGAAAGTATACTGAACAGTGAGAATTATTCATCTTATAATAAAATTATAAAAATAACAGCTTTAGTATTCAGGTTCATAAAAAATTTGAAAAACTCTGTAAATAAATCCCCCTTAAATAAATCAATTGTTAAACCTGAATTCTCCCATCAACTCTCCATTGAGGAGAAACAAAATTCTGAGTCATATTGGATCAAATATATGCAAAGTTTGCATTTTCAGTCTGAACTAGATTGTTTAAAAAATAAAAAACCCCTTACACAGTTGTGTAAACAACTTAATATAATATTAGTAAATGGTATACTTAGGTGTGATAGAAGGTTAGGAAACTCTTTTCTGCCTTATGACACCAAATTCCCTTATTTACTCCCAAATAACCATCATTTGATAAAACTCATCATATGGGACACCCATATGTCCTTTCATCATTTAGGAACCTCTGAGCTCCTTTTAATAATACGCAGAAAGTATTATTTTTCCCATATGAGAACCAATATTAAAAAAGTCACAAGACCATGCATTTTGTGTAAACGTTTACAAGCTCTTCACTTTAGGTCTGCCCCTCTGGCTGCTTTGCCTAAAGAAGTAAGAGTTATTAACACTAAGCCATTTACTATTTTGGGAGTTGACCTGACAGGTCATTTTATAATTAAAACTTCAAAAACAGCCACCACCAAATGTTATATTGTATTATTTACCTGTGCAACGACTCGAGCAGTCCATCTCGAGCTCGTTTTAGACAATAGCACAGAATCTTTTTTGAGATCATTCCGCCGTTTCATGGGTAGACGTGGTGTCCCCTCTGTCGTTTATTCAGATAACGCCACCTACTTTCATGCATCATCTGATTATTTAAAACAGTTACATAGTTTACCATCAGTAAAACAATTTTTTAATCAATACTCCATTACATGGAGGTTCAATCCTGCTCGTAGCAGCCACTACGGAGGATTTTTTGAGCGTCTCATTGGGTTAACCAAACTCCATTTGAAACGTACCCTTACTAATGCCCTCATCACTTATGATGAATTTTATACAATTATAATTGAAGTAGAGGCGGTTTTAAATTGCCGTCCTCTCACCTTTGTAGGGGATGACCTCCATAGTGAGGAACCACTCACCCCTTCCCATTTATTAACAGGGCATAAATTAAACTCACTCCCCGTTCCAGAGGAACTTATTGAAATGGATCCCACATATTTAGATCCTATAAAAATTGGTAAACGCTACAAATACATCCTCTCCCTTGTAAATAAATTTAAAATTAAATGGGAAAAGGATTATTTATTAAATTTAAGGCAATCTTACAATAAATCTGATCGCCCAAATGTAACTGTCGGTGACGTCGTCCTGGTGGAAGATGACGGTCCCCGTTTAAAATGGAAATTGGGAATTGTAAAAGTTTTACATACTTCCCCTGATGGCTATGTACGATCGGTTTCCTTGAGTACGAGAACAGGTGAAATTACTCGCGCAGTCATTCATCTTTACCCTTTGGAAATTCATAGTAACATTTATGATTCTTCTACAGAAGAAGAATCACCTACAACATCAAGTTCTCCCCCTAGGAACCGCCGCCAGGCTAACATCCTGGCTTCCCGTCGGATCAAAGCTATATTCGATTCGAAATAAGCTTCGACGACAACCTTATTATTCATTTAGACAACATTAGAAAACTTATCATATAATTTCTCGTACTATTGAACATTAAAAATAATCTATTAAATTTCTTACTTATACTTTAATTCAAACGTGAACTGTGTATTCCTCTCACCAGTGTCCCCAGGACTCTTCAAAAGTAGTTAAGTTCCTTTTGTACGGCATTTGAATTGTGTATTCCTCTCACCAGTGTCCCCAGGACTCTTCAAAAGTAGTTAAGCTCCTTTTGTACGGCATTAGGGGTTTTCTTACTTCAGGGTTGTGTGTGCCGGGACATACTGACTGTGTAATGTAATTTCAAGTGCCTTGTATATTCGTTTCAAAATACATTTACTCTCAGAACTAAAGGTGATGACCTTATAATATTCTTCGAGAAACAGTAGTCTTGGGATGGAAATTTCTTTGGGGGAAGGGTTTCCGTAATTCCCTTGACTTTGATACTGTTGGTGGTTCGGTTTATTAACCCACCATTATATCCGTTAAAAAAGTAAAGGAAAACCACCCCCCTTTATGAAATCAGATGTCATGCCTTCTGTTGTGGTGATCATTGAAACTAGAGTATGCAAGGGACGTGAGAGTTAAGTTATAACATATGCCTGAGTAGTGACCCACAACGACCCATTTCAAAAAAATTACCTATCCTGAAACATTGGTAAATTTACGTGAATCAAAGTGTTGCACTTATTCACACAGTTATTTTCATTAAAACTACGAAAACAAACTATTTTTCTGTGGTTCTTTGCTGGGATTTAAGTCGTAATTTATTTTAAAATATTCATTCGCCACTTGTGGACCAGTATTTACCCATTTTGGGTTTGATGACCGCTGGACTTCCGAGTAATGAGTTTAATTGCGATCGTGATCAAGGGAATTGTGAATGGCATTCAGTCATCGTTATTTCCTTTTTAAATTGTTGTAAAAAATAATTCCTAATATCACTTTTATTATAAAAACTAAAATTTTATTAATGAAACTTGATCTGAGATGAAACGGAGGAATTTGGACACCGAAGAAATTTCAGATTCAATACCCGTAAGTCTGATAAAGGCTCATGTAAGAGGTAAAGTATCTCTTATAATTGGGCTACGCCCTTGAAATTCACAATATTATTCCATTTAATAATAAATAGGTAAAAAGTTTCCCAGGTTTGACCCCTGGTGTTACTCGTTGATCCTGCGGGAACATTTAGTCGCGACCACGTCATCGACCTTTGAGAATCTGGCTTTGGAGAATCAACACTCAAAAAGGTCGCACATCAGATAGAATTAGAGAACCCCCATGCAAGATAATCCGTCTACTCTCGTAATTGTCGGGCGCTTAGCATATATAACGATAATGTCTGATTTGAAAAGAGTATGCGCTCTCTGATTCCCACCGCAAAACATAGAGTGCGGTGCGTCGTGATGCTCGGCGGTCCGCGGGTATTTGGAGTGACCACCGTCGCTCCTGCAACTCAGCCTTCGAGTACTTCTATTCACTGTAGACTTTTCTCACTTCATGCGCTCAGGTACCGAACGATCTAGAATCAATGTACTCGACGATCAGCGACGAAAACTCTTTTCGCCGCCCTTACAGTTCAATCCACAGCCCCCCGAGAAGTATGACCCCAAAATTCAACCAAGGTCCTGCTCCCTTCAGACACCGTATCTGCTTACTTATCAGAATGATAAAAAGCTGATATAATACACAGTCAAATGGTCGTTTCGGCACATTGTGAATCTCGGTTGACGGATAGCCAGTCGACGCCCGTGTATCGCCCATAGGACTGATAATTCACAGCATCTGTGCTTCATCACGCCAGGCAAACGGTCCTCCGGAGCCTTAAACAAGCTCCTCACGGGGTACATCAATTTGTTAGCTCCACGCACGTGTATAGCCTTGTGGCAGATTCGACATAGCGTAAGCGCTGCCTCCACAGCTTAATCATCACATCACGCGCGACCCCCACCTCAGCGCCAACTTAGCACCCCACCATGCGATAAAAAGACTACACCACTTACCGGGCTGTGAGCCACCACCCCTTTATTCCGAGGCCGTTATTTTAGTCTAACAAAACATCAACAAATCTTCACCGAGACTACTCTGCCCAGCCCATATAGCGACATATTCATGTCAAACAAGAACTATTATCATACCCAATGTTCAGCCAAAAAAATCAAATTTGTATATTCAATGGTAAAAAAATATATATATATATAATATATAAACCAAATATATATATATAATATATTATTAATATTATTATTATCAATATATTAGTATATATATATATATATATATATAATATATATATATATTATATATAGGATATATATATATATAAATAACCTCCTCCTTCCATCAAAAATTGAGAAAAATTGAACTGATTACAAAAAAACCGGTTCATTTAAATTCCTTTTTGACAACGTTTTGAAAATTTCAAATCTCCTTTAATATAGTATACAAAGAGATAGAACTACGATTTTGATTTAAAATTTTAATTGTTCAAAATATTTTAATAAATAAAACATTATCAAGTCACCTGAAAAAAATAGGCTTTGAAACTGGTGAAATGTCACACTTAGAAATTTTTCTCTTCCCCCTAGCCACTTCGGTTCCTCATAAATGTCAGGCTTGATTTATAGGTCAAAATGGTCTTAAGACATTCCTTTTTTTACTTGTATAAATGTCATTGACCTTTTCGAAATGAAAGGTCAAGTTTTTTTTAGGTCAAAAAAAACCTATTTTTCTATATTGAAATTGTGACATATTTTAGCTCAAAGTTATCCGAGAGAAATAAAATTTATACCAAATTAATCAGAAAAGAACACTGGTTCTTTTGATTATTGTTAAAATTGGTAATTATCATGAATTACAAAATTACAATTATTAAGTAATTTCTATGGAAGTAAAAATCCGAGTTAACAACATGTGATTTGTTGCCAACAAGTTTCCGTTTGTAAAATTCTATGATTATTCTATACATAAATCTAATTAACTATTCAACAATTTATATTTAATAATATAGTTTTAAATTGCTATCTTTTTGATAAGTAAATTGTTTTTATTAACATCATTAATTCAAAGTTGATGTCTTATATTGATAATGCTTGTCGGTAACTCTTTCGCGGTCTTCTTCTATCGAAGTATATTCAAGGAAGCGATTCGAGGGGACCGAGAGGGATTATTCTCACTCTTATTACTGCCGTCCAGTAGACTCTTGTCCCTATTTGCATCTTTCCGAGTCGAAAGAATTCTACGAGATTATGTTGTTCAATCTAGTATCGAGTAGCGGACGAGCTTAACCATCTTCATCGAGTGCCCTATCCTTTAAGACGGGGTCCTCTACCTTTCATATTTTAGAGGTTCCGCGCCATTTTTTGGAGGCGTCTTACCGATGCATTATTTAGGGCTCGTCTTTGTATTTTCTTTTTTTTATTTTTATAATCAACAGCGGAGAATTGAAAAACCCTTCGCTTTCCGTAAATGGTGTTTAGGGAAATTATGTAGGTATATGATGTCAATCATAAAGCCTTACTGGACAAACGTTATGGATCCCCACATAACGGTCTATTCTTTTTTTTACTCACATTCTTGACCAAGACCCTTCTACTCACTTGCAGATGTTCACAAAAAAGCATAGTTTTTGTTTCGCACCCTATTACATATTAATTTTTTGATAGTTTTTGATCGTTGTATAACAAACAAATCAGTCTCTTCTCGTTGAGTTGTTCCAGTCAGAATAATTCAACTTGAACAGTGGACCCACGAGTTGGTATACAATATTGATACACTTCTGTTAGAATAGTTCTCAAGGTTGAATTAAATTCGATTGGCCCACGTTTTTTTAGTCATTCGGTTTTCATCACTGAATATTAAAAATCCGCGTCAATCACCTTTCAACCTAACTTTTTATTTCGTCTTAAATTTAGATGTCCAGTTTTATTGATAGGTGGAAGAAATCTTCGAGGTTTTTTATCTATTCTTTTATTCTCCCTCTTTTTTCGGTGAAAGCTTAAAAGTATGATATTTACACACACCCCTTTTTTTTCAACGTGATGTACACTGAATTTTTGTTTATTTTTTTTATACATGCAAATATTTAAAATCGCACTCAAAAAAGTAAGCAAAAAAGCTAAAGGGAAAAATTGAAAAGTAAAAGATTTTGGGAAAAATTTAATATAGAGTGAATAAAAGTAAACAAAAACGTAGAAATTGAAAGAGTAAAATTCATCGTAAAAATGTCATTGTAATATTCCCCATTTAAATATTGTAATTGGAAATCACTCCTTATATATATATTTTTGTTAGAAAATATACATAAACCCATAAATATTTATCAGAAAATAATAGAAAATTAAAAAATAATAAGTGTCACGTAGAAAATTTACATAAACCCATAAATATTTATCAGAAAATAATAGAAAATTAAAAAATAAAAAGTGTCACGCGGCTTCAATGTCACGCGGCTTCAATGTCACGCGACTTCAATGTCACGCGACTTCAATGTCACACGACTTCAATGTCACGCGTTCTTAATGTCACGCGCTCTTAATGTCACGCGGTCTCAGAAATACATCACGAATGTGAACAGGTCGGAATTGTAATTTACGATTGTGTTCACTTCAAATATTGAAATTTAATATTTGCAGAGTATAAATTATAATTTTTATAATTACCAACCATCAGTTGATGGTTCCCATGTATAT